>JAADYK010000085.1:0-42226 GCA_023338225.1 Halophytophthora batemanensis
GACGTACGACGCCTTGATGCGCATGGCCTCCAAGGTTGGGTTGAGCACGCCGAGCATCAGGTCTTCTTGTTTGCCCGGCAGGACGCCCACAGTCATGAGCATGGGCAGGCCGGAGCCCGTGAGGTCGCTCTCGGACGTCGATGTGCCGGGCTTCTCTATATACGTGATGACGCTCTCGCGCTCCACGAGCGGGCACACCCAAAAACACTACTGATACTAAATTACACCTCGTCGCCCAAGACCGAAGCGCCAGGTGACGCGACGCCCCTCCAAGCACAAGATGCTCGCTGCTCCTTCGGGTATGCGGCTGCGGCTGCTAGAGCCGGCGGTGGGTGTGGTCTCGGGCGGCACGCGCGTGGTGCTGCACGGCGTGGGCTTTCGGCCGCCGCCGCACTCGCTTACGGTGCGGTTCCGCCTGGCGCTGCAGGCCCCCGAAGGTGAGAGCGACAGCGAAAGTACGGGCGCCATGGATGACAAAGGTGGCGCCGCTACTAGTGCGCTTCGCTCGACACCGCCACCCACCGTGGATGTATACGCCAAATTCCTTCTGGAGACGCAGCTGGAGTGCGTGGTACCCAGCTTTGAGCGCGCGGCGCAACGCGTCATTGCTGCGCGCACGAGTCTGGCGGCATCCTCAGCCTCGGTGGCCAATGCGCCGCACCTCGTGCCGCTCAGCGTCGAGGTACTCATGGACGGCGGTAATCTACGCTCTAATGCATTGGTCTTTCGACTGCACCAGCCGCTGGAGATTCGACGCGTGACTCCGCAAAGCGTGCTCATGGCTTCTCCACCCGCCAATGTCTCGGTCACACTCAACATCCTCAAGTTGCCAGGCCCCATGCTCAGTCGACGGACCAGTAGGAACAGCAGTTTTGCTCCACGCGAGCCGGTTCAGGTGCTGGAAGAGCTGGCTGCGCTGCCCGTGTATGTGCGCGTGCGTCAGACGTCAGAACGAACGGGTGTCACGTCCGAGCAGACGCGCGAGGCCAACTGGAAGCTGTCGCCTCTAGGCGCTTACGAGGTGGAGTTTGAGGCCGTAGCGCTGAGCTTCGGCCCTGCCAGCGTCGATCTCACGCTCAATCGCACAGATTTCTTTCGTGCATCCAATGGTGCACCAGCAGAGGCGCGTGGGTATCGCGTGCATCGTGACGTGATCTTACGAGCCGTCGATCCGCCGTGTCTGAGTGTGACCAGTGGCCAGATGACAGACATCCGGGTGCTAGGCGACGGTTTTGTGGACACTGGAGACCTTGTAGTGGCACTGTCGCAAAGAGAGGTGACTGGAGAGACGTTTGGGGACGATGGAGAGGGAGGAACAGCGATGAAGACGGCCACGAAGGAGACGGAGATAGCGCAGCTGAACGCGACGTTCCACAGCGAGCACGAGCTGCGCTGCACAGTCCAAGCCAACATGCCCTTCGGACGCACAACCTTCCGTGTATCGCTTAACGGTGGGCGGCAGTTTGGCCGCTCTCGTGTCGCGGCGCTGCTGTATCGTGACCGTGAGCTGCTGGAAGCCGTTCCAAGCAGTGCCAGTCTTTCTGGCGGAGCGCTCATTGCGATTCGACTTTCATGCCCTGCAATGGAAGACGTGGACTCACTAAGACACCTGCAGAAGCTCGAGCCGCCACGCCGTATTCGAGTGCGTTTCCAGGCAGCCAGCAGCATCTTGGAGGATGTCAAACAACCCGATGCGCGGATCCTTGCCAAGGTAGTGATAGCCGAGGCTTCACCTGATACTCCCGGCTTGTTGTTGTGCCAGACACCAAACTTCCTGGACGATGTCAAGACTCTTGTGAGTCAAGGCGGAGTCAACGCCGGGAAGAGTGACGGCAATGACCACGTCCGCCGATTCACTATCAGTGTGGCACTCGGAGGTGACTCGTTTCAGGGTGCACTGGACTTTGGCTTCTATCTGCCACCGGTGATTCGCTCGCTCATGCAGCACCGCGGGCCGCTAACAGGCGATACACGCGTGACGCTGCGGATGAAGTACAAGGTCCCACCTCGGCTCAAACTGCTCGTGCGGTTTTCGTCTCTGAGCACCGTTACAACAATGATTGTGAACGGAAACCTCGTGAAACCCAAGCAAGATGATGGCCAGACCACATCGGAGGGCCTCGATATTGGTGGTATAACGCCCCAAGTGCGTGATGAAGACGCCGAAGAGGACCCGGCTTTCTTGATCACTTGCCAGTCCCCAGAGTGGCCGGACTCTGGGGACGCCCCACATTTGACTATTGTCCAGGTGTCATACGACGGTGGAACAACTTTTCTGCCTGCTGTAGACCCGCCGTTTCCACTCCCTCCATCCAGTGCGCTGGCAAAAGATCTATCGTACCTGTGCTTTCTGTTCTACCCGACCCCGGTCATTCGCACGGCGGTGCCGCTATCCGCCGACATTCTCGGGGGCAGCTACATTCGTCTATTGGGTCAGAACATTGTGGATCATGGCGCACCTTGCTCTGTAGTCTTCGAGTCGCCCACCATGAGTCGCAAGGTATCCGGCTTCGTGGAGAAAGGCGAACTGCGCTGCTGTGCACCGTCATTCAACGTGGGCCCTGCGCGAGTCTTCGTGTCTTTCAACGACGAGCAGTATGTGCACTGCTCACTGCACGACCCAGAGAGTGATGCGCCTCTGGATTTTATCTTCTACAGTTCACCGGCCATTACGCGCATCAGCCCGCTATGCGCTTGCGTGGGTGAGTCGAGCGAGCTACGCATCTTTGGCAACAACCTCATCGAGACGGAGCGTATCAGGGTGCGCGTGAGTTTCTCAGCCAGCAACGGATCAGGACGTCGGTTGGTGTTCAAGGACGTACCGGGTACCGCAACTGACGGCGTTATCATTGCATCAACCCCGTTGTTCTCCGAGGAATTTGCCAATCAAAGTGCAATGGTGGACGTGGCACTCAATGGCACAGACTTCTCGGGTACCTCGGTGCCGTTGCGCTACTTTTCTCGCTACACCATCGATCGCGTGGAGCCATCATTAGGGGCATTTGAAGTTCCGGTTGCATTGGCACTTTATGTCACGCCTTCAATCGTTAGCGACCGTGTGCTCCTGCGTGTACTCTTGGGTTCATGTGATATGGATGATATCTCCGCGGACGGCGCGACCCAAACTCGCCAAACGCTGTTCGGTCCCGTTGAAGCCACGTGCTGGAGTGCCAGCTGCGTGGAGTTCACCTTGCCTCCGCTGAACTGCCTCCTCGAGAGCCTACAGACGCTGACAACAGCGGTGGTCGAGCTTTCATTCGATGCCGTACACTTCCACAACGTGGGCAGTCTCCGCGATCACTACCGCGTATACAATATGCCGCATCTCACGTCAGCGTCGCCGTTGTTTGGAGCCGTGGATCGTGAGGCGAAAATTGTGGCGCACGGTGCCTTCTTGCGGGCCAGTGACGTGATCAAGCTGTCACTTTTTCTAGAGCCAGCGGTGCGCCACAACGAGAAAACCAAGGCGAAGGGGAAGACACGCCGCTCTACAGCTAGAGCGACGCCTGTGCCTGTGGTGGAGGTCGTTGCGGAGGTGAACTTCAAGCGCCAGAGACTGACTTGGTCGTGCCCGTCGCTGGTCCAGCTTCGCGCAAGCCCAGAACGCAGGCTGCCCCCACTCGTCGCTGCTCCTCCTACCAGCATCGGCAAAACAGAACGTCGGGTGTCAAGTGATGGTGGAGGAACGGGAATGCTGCTGCCAGAGCGAGTCACGATGCAGATTAGTGTCGTGGATGGCCAGCCCATGGCACTGCCTTTCGTGTTCCGGTACTATCGCGCGCCTACGCTTGTGGCCATGAGCCCACGCATGGGCTATATCTGCAGCGGTTCGCTCGTGTCGTTCGAATTCGCGGAGAAGATTGCCACACCCACCGTGGATTTCCGCTTTGGAGACAGCAAGAGCACCAGTGGACGCATTCGTGACGAGCGCTTTGTCGAATGTTTCTCGCCGGAACTACCGGCAGGAACTCATCGTATCTCGGTATCTTTCAACGAGCAGCACTTTGAACCCGTCGTGATCGTCGGTGCTGAAGATTTCGATGGCACTGGGGCAGAAAACGAACCTGCCACCTTTCAAGCCTTCCCTCTACCAGTATTCGTGCTACCCCCAGATGATCGCGAGCGCGTGTACGCGTTTGGTCCAACTTCTGGCGGCACGCTTGTGGCTATCAAAGGGGTAGGCTTCATCTCCAACACCAACATCTACGTACGCTTCTCGTCAAATTTTGATGATGCCTTCAGCGGTGAGCCAGAGGTTGTCGTAGGTGCGAAGGTGGTGGATAACGAGACTATTCGGTGTGTGTCCCCTCCCTCGCGGCGGCTCGGTCGAGTGGCTCTGCATGTTTCCTACAACCTTCAGCAGTTCAGCGATTCGACCTGCTACTTCGAGTATCACGCACCGACGCGCTATGCCGCAAGAGGGACGCTGTGTGGGCCTGTCTCGGGCCAAACACCACTGAACTTATTCATTGCGGACACCACGGGTTTACCTAGTCTCACGAAGCTACTTCACTGCGCAGTGCGCTTTGAAAGCGAAAAGGAGCAGACCCCGAAGCATCAAGTCGACGTCGAGGCGCAGTTTGATCCGAAAACACGCATTCTTTCGTGCCTGGCGCCGGAGTGGCCTTCCAACGAACTGGTGGCGCTACGAGTCTCGTTGGCGCGTGGAGACTACGAGCAGTTCGAAGACTCACACATCAAGTTTCTCTTCTACGACCCTCCTGAGGGTATGATTACTATCGAGCCGGCCGCCGGACCCGTATCTGGCGGGACGGAGGTTATGGCGTGGTGTGGAAGTATCGTGGAAACGGGCGATATCACCGTGTCTATCCGTCTATGCGACCGTGATACAAGCTCACCCCGCAAGCCCATGAACGCGAGGTCCAGCGCAGGATCTGGGGTGCCATCGACAGGATCGGAGAGGAAACCAGCAGCAAGCACAATGGTAGTGAAGGGGGAGATTGTGGGCGAAGCAGTGCGCTTCACGACTCCGCGTGTGGATGCCGCCTGCATGGCACTGTTGAGCATCTCGCTGAACGGCATTGACTATACTGTCGCACAGAAGCCACTCCACTTCACGTACTACGTTGAGCCTGTGCTCCGCCGGATCAACCCAGGCTGGGCAGCTGTAGAAGGCGTAAATGACGCGCTAGTCGTTGAAGGCGAACATATCCGAGACTTTGGGTGCAAACTCCTCGTACGTTTCAGCTTGCAGGGTTCCAAAAGAGCTGCAGAAGACAGCAGAATTGTCTCCGCACGGTGCCTGGAGAACTCAGCGTCGTCGGCTAGTGGCGATGGGGCGCTGCAATGCGTGTTTCCGGCAGCACCGCCGGGCTTCTACGAAGTGGAGGTGAGTCTAAACGGCCAGCAGTTCTCGAAGTCGCTGTACGTGAGCGCAAAGTTCGGCAACCTGAGCGGCACGGCGTGCACAGCGCTACTGCCGTTCAGACATTTCTCCTCGCCGTTCTGCTTGGCAACCGCTACTGGCCCCGCAGCAGGAGGATCGACAGTTGTGCTATTTCTCGGTGGGAAGCTCTTGAAGCTCCTAGCGAAGGATGTGAAATGCCAGGTGCAATTCTCCCCCACGCGGAATGCGGATCGCTCTTTCCGTCCCTCGGTCGGGCCACCTGGAAGCAACAACACCACGAAGACGGTTGCAAATGTCCCACCAGATACCATCAGCATGCCTGGCGAGATTGACCATGCTACTGCCCGCGTAACATGTCGTGCGCCGCTGTTGCGCGTGGCATGCGTGTCCTACGTAGACATCCTGCTGCCGAGTGGAGTTACTACGACGTCGTCGGTTTGCCAGCTCTTTGGTGTACGCCCCCAAGATCGCGAGAAGTATTACTCCTACGAATCTCCTAGCATCACGGAGATTGCACCCAGTTGTGGTCCAAACTCAGGTGGCACGCAGTTGGTCATCGAAGGTGCCAATATTTTAGACACGGCACAGATCTTCGTGCGCTTCCGCAACAGCGCGAACGAGCGCGAGTTCGTGCTCGTACCGGCACGCTATAGCCGCACATTCCCCGGTGGTGCCCAGAGCTACGCGCCGCTTATCATCTGCCAAACTCCTCCCCTCGAGTTTGTGGATAAGGGCCCCTTTACCCAGGCCGATACCACGGCTTCCTCGGTGAGCGCAGCCCCTTCCGTTTCGCAACCTTCAACTCGCATTCGGGACATAGCTGCTGCGGGAAAAGTGCGAGCGCAAGCGTTTCAGTTGCTAGCGGAGCAGAGTCTCAAGGCGCAACACGCCTGCTCGGCTGCGCTTCAAAACGGTGGCGATGCGGCAGGTACGACTACACTGCGGATTTCGCGTGCTGGCACAAAGGGGGGACGACGGAGCAGCGTGAGCAGCAATATTGGGGCGGCAGAAGTGGGCGGTGCCACCGTGTTGGTGGACTTCACACTTAACGCTGGCGAGCAGTTCATCGCGCACAGCGTGCGTTTTTACTATCACCAGGAAGTGGACCCAGGTGACTTGAAGTGGTCGCCGCGCCACATGCCGATGCAGTCACCTGGAGGGCGCTTGGCTGCCGAGACGCGAGTGCTGAAGGTGGTGCTACCCAAGCACTTCCGCCTAACCGATGCGCCTGAGCGTGTGTGCTTTCGCTTTGACGGTGTAGATGCACTCCCTCTACTCTCCATGAGGCGTGGCTCGAGGGTGATGCTGCACGAGACTGACTCCCGCAGTCAATTGGTTATCCCGGATGCCCTCAAGCTCAAAGCTCAATCAACAATGCGTCGGGCCAGCACCTTTTTCAGAAACAGCACGATCTCCGGATCTAGCTGGAACCTCTTAGGGCCGACGGTGACGGGCCCTACTGGCCCTCTGCCTGACGCAACTCCACGGTCAAGTCTCCCACCGACGACTTCACAGACGCAACAACCGTCGCCTTCGCCATACATCGCCGGGAAAGTGGTGAGTGCAAACGAAGTCACCTGTCCCGTTCCAAGCTTCCCGTGCCCAACTACGGTCCAGGTGTTTATTTCGCTGAATGCACAACAGTTCGTCTGCATCGGAGATCTCTCGTTTCACCCAGCGATCACTATCGAAGATGACGACGAGGAGACCCACCAGCGTTTCTGCTCAAATATTGGCGGAGGTCGGTTTATGCTGCGTTGTTCTCCATCACCGGTGCTGAAGTTTCTGGCTCCAGAAGATGTAACTACCGTGGCACAGCAACGGGAACGCTTTCAGAACGTTGGGCTACGCAAGGTGAGCATGGCACTAACCCAACTTGGAGCAGGAGCGCTGTCACACCTACCGACTTCGCAGAGTGAAAATCCAGCGACTCTAGCTGAATGTGAAGATGAAGGTGATGGCGATGCAGAGTCGAATGGTACGAATTTGAAAGCGGCGGAGATAGAAGATGATGACGTTGAAGAAAACAACGACGCGGATGCTAGGAAGGAGAAAGAAGACAATATTGACGACCGGGAAGATGATGCGCGGAACCCACTGGAAACTTGGCGCGATCGGACGTTCTACTCGGCACAAGTGGTTCTCGTGCCGCCCAACCCCCGACTTCTAAAGCGCGTGCAAGCAACAGTGAGCCATGTGGACAACGGTATGGAGGTATGCACAAGCGTGCCCGACGACTTCGGCTGCTGTGTCTTTGAAATGGCTGACTGGAGTGACCAGGTGCTGCTCACTGCAGTACTACCATCATCTTCTGGTTATGGATCGTACTCGACAGTGGTCGACTTAAGATCCATTCATGACCGTGGCGAGGGGGCCAAGGATGCCGGCTCCACTAGAACGCACCTTGTGGTGCCCCAATTACCTGGGGTATCGAAGGTGAATGTCGTCGCATTCCGGCCCTGCGGGACCCAAGTCAAAACGTGCATTCTCACATGCGATGGGAAGGAAGTTGCATCAGAGATTATGGGATCTCAACGTGCTCTTGACAGCCATGACGCGTCAGCTATTGGAATCGACCTAGGGGTTCTAGCGGCTGCTGGCTGTGAACGCTGCTACGTTTGTGTTGACTTCAGCCTCCTTGAAGTAGCGCCTTCAAACAATGGTGAGGCACTTGCCCAAACGGGGATTCAGGTGCTTGTAGCAAGCAGCTGTGGTGTACAAGTCTGTCTTTCTGGGACGTTAGTGGAGTCATCAGATCTATGGGTTGTTGCTCAGATCAGGGTGTCCTTGCGTGAAAATGAGGTGAATTCCGGTGTGCTCGAACGTGTAGCTGACATTGAACCTGTGGATCGACTCGTCCGGAGCATTCAAGATCTTGCTGCACCGAGTGAATCATACCCTGAAGACAATTCACTCGCCCAACTTTCAATGAAACGCGATGATGGTAGGGGAAGCCCTCAACCGTACACCGTTCCTCTGACGTTTGAATTCACGAGCGCAGACCCATCTTATAGCTTTTCAGCTTCTGCCCGTGCAAAGCTAGTACTCTCTAGCCATGAACGCCGGTCGATACTGCTGCCTTCTTCTCCACTGTTTACGCACATGAACAGTGCGTTATCTGTGAACTTGGAGTGTGCCATGCCTCCACTTACATTCAGCGGTCCGGCGATGCTGGTGGTGAGTGTCGGTGGCGTCGTGTTCTCCAACACTGTCACCGTGCACTGCTATGACCCACGCACCTGGTCTGTGGTAGCACTTCGCCCACCATGTGGACAACTTCCGTCTTCTCCCCTCCAACATAAGCCAAACCATCCCGTGAAGTTGCGGATCAAAGGCGAGCACTTCGTCGAAAACCACAAGATTATCGTGCGAATGTCTGGTCCGTCGCGTTACTTTGCTGTGCGCGGTGCAATCGAACAAGTCTATGTGCTCAGCTTCCGCGTTTCCGCTATCAAGAACCTGCGCGCGCTGCTTCAGCCATTGGGTATTGGCCCGCAGCCCACTTCAATGCCAAGTAGCTCCGGTAACAGCACCAGCTTACCTCCAAAACGTGAAGAGGACAAGGTTTCTTCCAACGCTGCTGGAGGTCCCAGCGGAGCTCCCCCCACTTCGTGGTCGACGTTCACTTTTACTCTTCGTATTGAATGTGGAGACCAAAGCGTATTTGCATCCTGCCGAGAAACGAGTGTGCTGGCAGCCATTTCCTCAGCCTCTGTTCTGAGCTGGGAAGAGCTGTTCGAAATGCACGTGGCTGCCGACAGACATGCGCCGCTCCTCCTGACCATGGAGATCGCTGAAGCATCCATGCTGAAACCACTCGAAATAGCCCAGGCCCAGGTGTGTCTTGACGAACTGCAGGAAGGAGCCCCTTCCATGAGGCGTCAGCGGGTACGCTTTGCTGAGCATTTCAAGCGTGGAGCGTTCATGGGAAGCGTGGGATCACACGCTGGCAGTGTGCCAAGTGAGGTGGAATTGCTGCTGCAACTCTCGCCGTTGACGCAAGATCCGGAACACCTCATCTGTGAGATTCCAGCTCCGCTGCTAAAACATCTACCACCGCAGTCGCTAGATGTCCAGGTTTCTTCGGGCGATGGACACTACTCTACTCCTCATCGTTTTTTATTGTATGGAGCCCCAAAGGTGACGCAGACCTCGCCCAACGTTTTACCGCGGTCAGCTGGTGGCGAGGTTATTGTCACGGGCAGCGGATTCGTAGACTGTGGGAGTGTGTGCATCCAGCTATTTGCATGCAAAGCAAACCGTTTCGAGAACTGCGATGAAGAACAAAGTGCGCTCATGGCCATCAACAGCGTTGGGCGGCTGCATCGCTCTAGCCGTGCCGATGCTGAGACGAAGACATACTTTACGCGTGATGTGGAAGGAACCTTCGTGTCCGCGACCGCTCTGAAGTTTACAGTCCCGGCGTATTTGGCGAGCTACAATATCTACTATCGCGTGTCCTTCGACGACGGCCGGGCCTTTACAGAGGCCTCGAGCGCCACAAATGTGCTGCTCTTTAGTACAAGCGCGGTGTCGCCTCGTGGCGGCCCCGTTAGTGGCAATACGTACGCGACGTTGCACGGAACCAACATCGATGCATGCATATCCTCGCGCCGCAACGTTTCACCGCTTGTTCGAATCTCGTGGAAACGTGGTTCTCGCGAACTTGAACACGTAGTAGTTCCGGGAGAGTGCTATCCACGCGAGGATGCGGTCTACTTCTACTCCCCCCAGAGCAAGTTCGGGCTCCAAAATATCGCTGTGGTTGTCGAAGTGGCGATGGTTTGCAAGAATGCGGTACAAGGCTTTGGCGTAGATAACGCGCCGCGTTTTGGGTGCGACGAGGTCACGTTCGTCATGTACAAGACCCCGACCATCAAATCCGTGACGCCACTAACCGCGTTGGTATGCGGGATCTCCGTGAATGAAATACTCGTGCAAGGGTTCGATGAGAAGGCAGCCAGCAGCATGAAACTCGCTCCCAAGTTGCGGTTCAAGCGGCGTGGCCAGATGCAAGTGGCAGATGCGCAGCTTGTTTCCGAGGCTCGTTTCGAATGTGTTGTGCCGCGCTTCAACATCACTAACGCAGTTGTCACAGAGCTGCCTAGCACCGCGCTTGCCGGTGTAACGTCGCCTAGCAAAGCGCGCGGTGTAGCGTCCAACGCGAATATGGGGCTCACAGGAAGCAACTTGCGGCGATTGAGCGGCCCAGCTAAGCTTTGGACGCGCACATCTGGCGTTTTCGTAGCACTTCTTGGTGCGCGGAACCTCCGAGCTTCAAAGAAAAACGCATGCAACCCGTTCGCTGTCATCAATGTCGACAAGGCACAGCTCAAGAGCACACGCAAGGATGGCGTATTCTCTCCTGTCTGGAATGAAATCTTTGATTTCGAGTGGCCTGGCGACAAGGCCTCAGTGTTGCCATTAGTGCGCGTGGTGCTCGAAAATCAGCTGACAGCAGACCAAAGCGAAAGCTTAGGGAGAGTGGAGCTCACATTCCCGAACATTGAGCCGCCTGCCCAACCGTTTGCTCTGCGCGCGTGGTTTCCGCTGCGCCGGATTCGTGGAAAGTACGCGCGCGAAGACCCTGATGATGCGATTGCGGCAGCGTCGCACCCGTATCAGCGCTCAAAATCAATCAACAAGCCGGCCCAGATAGCGGTCTGCGGACCCACGTTGGGCGAAGTGGAACTTGCAGTGGCCTTTGTCCCGCCTGTCACCACATCAAGGAAACCTCCCAGCGCTTTACGAATCTCCATCATGTCGGCTATCTCAGTTCATCCGCCTCCCTCACTGCCGCAACAGCTAAAAAGTGCTCGTGACGATGGTCACTCGACTTGCACTTCGAAGAAGGAAAAGTTGTTGCGCGCGTTCCGACAGCGGGCAGCACCAGTGTCGCTCGTTCCCACAGAGCTAGTTGTCGAGCTAGCTCTCAACGGACAGGATTTTTGGTCCACAGCGCCTTCGAAGTGCTACTCAGTCCCAGTGCCAATTGTGTTGGACGCTGAGCCCACATTCGTCTGTATCACGGGTGGTACGCTACTGCACCTCTCTGGGCTCAATTTTGTCAACTCGGGCTGCATACGCGTTGCCTTTGCAGTGCTGCCAGAGGGCTCAAACGCAGAAACTTCCGTTGGCGAGCGCACAATCGTTGTAGAGGCAAAGTACCGGTCCAGCACGAGCATCGTGTGCTTAACACCGCCATTGGTTGGCTTGGCAACGGAAGCTTCGCGTGTGAACATCTACCTGTCGCTGAATGGTCTGGATTTTGACAGCATATTATTCCCCAAGCAGTTCACGAAAGTGGCCGAGCTATCCGCACCTGCTTCGAGCGTGACAACTACTCTACCATTGCTCCCTGACGATTGTGTAGTGGAGGAAGACGGAGATGAGCATGAGGACGACCAACCTGATACAACGAATCACCCGCAGATCTCTATCGATACTGCCAGGGATAATGCAATCACGCTATCGAACGACCAGTACGTCGTCAATTACCGCAAAATCGCAGCACTGTTGCCCGAAGCAGCATTGGTTCGTGATACTCTCGGGCTTTCACCTGGCCGACAAGGCGAGCACAAGAGGCCTGAAAAGTTTCTGCTCGTTCCACAGCTCCGAGTGCATCTAGCGCCCAAGATCGTACGTGTGCGTCCGACTGACGGTGTTTACACCTCTCATCTCACCGTCGACGGAACCAATTTTACCGACACGAAAGTAGCCGTTGGTAAGTTCCACCGTGGTGTGTTTCCCTCTGGATTTCACGTTCCTCATCTCTGTTCTGTAATTCCCCTCTCTTTCTGTCATTTCCGCACTAGCGCGTTTCATCTCGACATCAGCAGACCGAGACACACGCCTTGCAAAGCTTACCGTGGTTTCTAGCACACGCATGGAATGCAGTGTGCCCGACTTTCCACGCGGCGTCCTTGTTCGCATAGCCATAGCCATGAATGGCGTCGAGTTCGTGTCCTGCCCTGGGGAGCTGCGGGTTTTCCAGTCGCCACGACTCACGGAAGTACATCCCAACTGGGTGGCTGCTTCCACGACGCTCGAGCTAGAGTTACGAGGCATCAATTTGGCAGCAGCTGCGGACGTAGTGTCTCGTAATGAAGACGACAGTAACAGCAGCGACGACGATGCTCCTGATGCTGCCCCCGTCCAAGTTTCTTTCGCGAGCAATCAAGGGCGGCGAGTTGTCAGAGGGATGTGCGAAGACGGTCGAGTACGGTGCACGATCCCGCAGGACATTTTGCAGTCTTGTAAGCCCGGTGGACGCAGGAAGAGAACAACGCCAATGCGCGACTTGGCTGCGGTTCCCATCATGGTCGATATTTGGCTTGGAGGAACGCACAAGGCGGTACGCTCCCTGACCCTTGACCCCTGCTCAAAGCTCTACGTTCGGCTAGAACAGACCGCCGCGGTACTAACGAATGTCGACTCGCGTTACCCGTTGTTGTTTGCCAGTTCACGGGGACGCCACTCCCACTTCACGTCTATCGTGAGGTGCCCACGGTTACCACAGTAGCACCTATGGATGGGCCGGTATACGGAGGGTTTGCTATTGTGGTTGAAGGGCGCGGGTTCATTGACACCGGCAAGATCATTGTGCGCTTCCAGCTTTACGTTGAGCAACAACTCACCAAGACGCGTGCCCGCGAGGCGAGTGCGATCCATAATGGAGTGATCCGCGCTCAAAGCCCCGGCAAACGCCAGTCGAGGAATGACGGTATTGCCAAGGAGAGCGACACGGAGGTTTCGCCGGCACAAGCTGATGGTGACTACTACGTCGATGCTCCCGCCAAATTCGTGTCCAGTGAGCGTGTACTTTGCTCGGCGCCATCGTTTCCACGAGAAGGGGTATACACGGTGCTGGTGGCACTGAATGGCGTCGAGTTCAGCTGCATCAACGACGCCTCGTGGTTCCTTGCGTGGCAAAACTGGCAAAAGCGAAAGCGACTATTGTCGCACACGCTGTTCTCTCGCACAACGACACCGCAGAAAGCTGTCGTAGCGAGTGCAGGAGGGGAAACCTCTCCTGCTGCCACTTCGGTTTCCGAGCAAGCACGGGTGTCCACGACACTGGACGAATGTGACATTGAGCGGCTGCGCCGGAAGTCCAGCTTCATGCTGCCGCAGATCACCGGCGCTATGCAAACCAAGTCTAGTGCGGAAGCTTTTAAGTCTCCCAGGAACGTCCTGGGCTTCGATCCATTGGCTGAAGAGCCTGGCGAACTTGAAGAAGGTGACCCAGCAGCCCAGAGATTATTGCATTGGTACCCATCGCCCGCGGAGGAAGATCGAGTCAGTGGGAAGCCGCTACTGGCCCTTCTAGAGCACCTTTGTACGTCTCCCGATTCGCAACGGCTCATCTGTCGGCGACTGCGCATTGTGTTTCGACTACGGGGAGCAGTGTTTGTGACCCAGCAAGTAAATGACGGCGGTTCAGCGTCTGTAGCACTGCCATTCCCGGCGTTCGTGGACGCTCTGCGGCTAATCTTCCCCAATGCACTGATGGTTGACGTGGAGGACATTTGGAATGCCGTGAAACAGCGACCACCAGACACGATTACACTCAAGCAGCTACTAAAGCGACTAATGCGCAACACGTCACGAATGCAGCGAAGCGCAAGTCCTGAGCCAGGCCCAACTCACTACGACCCACGATTCGACGTAACGACACCGCGTGAAACAGCAGCTCTCATTCTCCCCCCCGTAGAGCGCCAGGAACGTACGCCGAATCCTCCGTCCGAACTCTTCATGGATTACAACGCCGCTATGGAGGCTGTCAAACCCTGTCCTCCACGGCCCGTCTTCCGCAAGCGCAAGTTCAACACATCCTGGTGTAACCCTGCTATTGCCTCTCCAGCCTCTAACGAGATGCCACCACAGACGCCGCATCCGCCTCCTGGATCTCAACCGCCAACTAATCGATCGAGTCACCACCCTCGGGTCACGAGTGGGACTGTGATCTCTACAACGCTAGATGGGATTGCAGGGGTGAAGGCAAATAGAACTGGTGATGACAGCGAGAAAGCTACAGATGCCACCGCCCAGCCAGCAGCCTCCAGGATTGCGGGTACTTTGAAAGCAGAGACACGGGCCAAGGAGGATGGGATCAGAGCACCCCGTTCTCTTCCAGCACCTGCCGTTTCTGTTACTAGCGGACGGCACGCGAGTACCGTCGCTGGCAGCACTGCGGCCCCAGCAGTGATGCCGCGAGCACCCAACCTCGGTGGGCCAAACCTCTTTTACAACGACATTGCCCCGTTGTACGCCAAGTTTCTCAACTCGGCCGAGGTTCAGAAGTTCATGAAGCAGTAACAAATCGACTATGCAACTACCGTAATGCAAAAAGAGGAAAGCTGCATTTGTCGCTGCCCATAAACGCAGCAACCTTCGCTAGCTAGCAACAGAAGGCAGAGGAGTTGCGGTTATTGCGAGTGATACGGTGTCTTCTCACCGAGGCTGGCACAGTAGGCCAAGACTGGCGCAAGTCGGATAGCACCCACGCTATCGGCATCAAAGTACATGAAAATGTGAATCACCTCCTTGTCCGTGAGTGCAGCTGGAAGCCCGCGCACAGCTCCCGACAGAGTGAGATCGGCAGCCGAGAGCGCAGCCCGAAACTCTCCAAGGTCAATGTACTCTCGCGGCAATGGCAACTCGTGTTCTTGGTACTGTTGAGGGTGGTCTTGGTCTTCTTGGTCGAGAGATACCCCACTTGCTCCGAGCCGCAGCCTGTCTGTGAGTCGCTTCGCAGACGTCGGGTTTCTCTTGAGTAACTGCAGCATCCGGTTCAAGGCCGAGCGCTGGTGCACACTAGCCCCCACACGTTCATCATGGTCACACCCAGGCTCCGTGGCCTCTCCGTGCCGCTTGGACGGGTCGTTGATTTCGTTTGTGAATGTACTGGATCGTCCAAACGCGTTAGTCATGTCGGAAGCACTCATAGGGAAGTCCAGCCCGACGCCCGTGGTAATCGCGTGCGAGTAGCGTGTCACGGCGGCCCCCTGCAGCAGATCTAACTTCATCTGGTCAATGCTGTCCACTTGCCCCTTGGTCATGTCTTGAATGCTGGGGTCCACCCTCCGGGAGAGTGCTCCGTTGCGTCCTCGAGGGACGCGCTTCGTAGCCAGCAGTGCTGACGTTTCCAGCGGTTGGAAAGAGCTCTTCGCAACGGTGGTCGCCGCTGCAGCGCGATACTCGCGCTCCTCTTCCTGGCGTGCAAGGGCGCGCTGTTGTTCATTCAATCGCTTAGCTGTCTGGATGACCTCGAGCTCACGCTGAGAACTTCGAGGACCCGGACCAGGCTTGTTCACGGCGAAGTCGCTGTACCGCGTGCTGGCTTGGGCGGTGGTCTCGAAGGGTGGTGGCGTGGTAGAGCTTGCATGGCTATTGCAGCCACCACGAGGCGGCGCATCATGCAGGAGGACACGTCCATGGGTGGCCTCAAACCGAGCCTCCTTTCGGTCTGGCCATGACACCACCAGAGCTAAAGCTGTCAGCGATACGGACCAGAAAGCTACATCAGAAAGACGAGGAAACCTGCACAAACCTGGTGCGAAGAGCCCCGTGGGAACCTTGCGGCGTGCAAAGCCCGTAGTCTCGCGCAGGGCGTCTTCTTCCACCCAATTTCCCACGAGCGCGCCCTTTGTGTTGGTCTTGTTGTACGCAGCGAACATCTTGGCGGCTCTGCAAACGACCACACGATGTGCGAGCCTCTGCGCTTCTGCTCGAGATGCGACTTGCTGATCGACACGTTTCGATTGTCGTCAGCTAGCGACGCAGGCCTTGCCATCGTCTGGCCAGGTTCCCTCTAGCCCGAGCATGCTAGCGCTGCAGAGTGCTAAGAAAAACCTCCAACAGCTAAAAACGGACCGCAAGCCTGCCCAAGTTGCACGGTGCGCTCCGTGAACGGCCACGACCCCATGTGGCCATTAGCAGTGGCAAACACCCCCGTTAAGCTCTGAGCCGCCTGGTAGGAAGGAGGCGTGGCCTGATGCCTACCAATGGTGTACCACAAGGACTCAAGGTTCACGTTTGCACCCCGGCGGCCGCACGAGTGCTCCCAATCTACCACTGAATTCCCACGAGATGCCATCACTTTTTGAAAGTCGCCCTCCATTATTCTCCCGCATCAAGGCCAGGGTTGGCCAATCACAGGCAATACGGGATCTAGCCTATCAACTACTAGTGGTACGTAAGGAGGCATGACTGCCTCGCTTTGGATGCAACGCGCTCCATTCTGTCATGGGCCCCGGCTGCCCAAGCCCACGAGTGCTCCGCTCGCTCTAGGCGGATCAAGGACGAGCCATGGTTCCAGAGGGAAGAGCACTACACGACGAAGACGTGCTCGTGCTGAGAGAGAACCAACCGCAGCATGACCAGCACGAAGCTTTTCTCGTGCTCGTAATGCAGCCTGGCACTCGACCGCGATGTGAACGCCGCGTACAACATCCATCTGTAGAACGGATGCCTGCTCACTCGGACTCCTGGAGTCTGGGTGCCCGGAGACGCCGATTCCGCGGTTGTTTGTTGTGCGTGAGCTTGCTCGCACACATCGACCCGAAACAGAAGGCGCTATGTCTTCTAGGGCCAGAACGGTCTTTTGGCACCTCGTGGTAGCTTCGGGATGGATCGAGGCGTAGACAGCATTGCGCGTCAACCTGAGCTTCGTCCCGCATGTTGACTCGCCGGCTATATCGGTCGGTCGGCATACGATTGGTTGAAAAGGATGCTTGGGATCTCCCTACTGGTCAATACTCGGAGCAGCTTGAAGAAGGCCGCTGGCACCGCATTCGTGAGAAAGGGCAGGCGCAAACCGGAGCTCTTCGTGTTCCTCGGCCGCGAGCGGCAACCAGCCGCCTCAGCGAGGCTGCGTGCCAATGCCACTAGGGCGACGACGCGGCACGCTCTCTGCTGCTGCGTCAGTTTGAAATTTGCGTCCGAAGGCAACGAGCAAGCCGCACCGCAGTCGGTAAAGCATGAGTGGCGGCCAGTCTACAGAAGTCGTGTATCTGCCTGTGGCGTCCCCGACAGAAGCCACCAAGCCGGCAGAGGGGTGCGCCTCCGAAATGGATGGCGCACTCTCGATGAATATCTCGGACTCGCCAGCGTACGTGCTGGAGTGGCGGAACATGACGCTCAAGGTCGGCCTTCGGGGCAAGAAGCAGACGGACGCAAACGCGCTGGAGGCTCGAGAGAAAACCATCCTCGACGGGGTAGACGGGTTTGCGCGACCAGGAGAGCTACTGGTTCTCATGGGGCCTTCCGGAGCAGGCAAGACCTCGCTGCTGGATTGTCTGTCCGGAAGAAACCTGCTCGCGAGCGGCAGTGTCAAGGTGAACGGGGTTCCATGGAACTCCAGGATGAAGCGGCTTATGACGTACGTTCTGCAGGACGACCTGTTTTACGAGACACTCACTGTGCGTGAGCACCTGCAGTTCCAGGCAAAGCTCCGCCTTGGCGGCGACACGTCCAGCGGGGAGATCACTCGCCGTGTGGACGATACCATGCGCGAGTTCGGGTTGACCAAGCTGGCGGCTTCACAGATCGGCGGTGTGCGTGTCCGTGGGATCTCTGGCGGAGAGCGGAAGCGGCTGTCGCTTGCGGCAGAAGTGCTGGGTGACCCCGCCATTTTCTTCGTGGACGAGCCGACTTCTGGACTCGACAGCTTTATGGCCGAAGCTGTGGTGCTACAACTCCAGCGCATTGCTCACCACGGTAAAACGGTGCTGGCCACTATTCACCAGCCGTCTTCGGAACTCTTCGCTCTCTTTGACAAGTTGTATCTGATGGTAGGCGGCGCTGTTGCCTATCATGGAGCTGCCAGCGATGCCGACGACTACTTTGCTGGCTTGGGCTACCCGTGCCCAGCACGCGTGAACCCAGCAGACCACTTCATGCGGCAGCTGGCGGTGATGGATAAAGAGAACGATTTGGAGGGCGTACAGCGCGTTCGAGCGATGACCGATGCCTGGCGCGAGTACAATCACACGGCTGCTTATCAAGCTGCGTGGCCCGAAGCGGCTCCGGGTCTTCAAGTTGATGCAGTTGAGAGCTTTGCCAAAGTCGAAAACGACAGACGCCTGCGCGGCATCGGCCAAGTGGTTGTAATCGCGCAGCGCAACGTGGTTCGCCTCGCTCGCGACAAGCTCCTGTTCCGAGTGTCTATCATGCAATCACTGGTGACGGCTCTGATCGTCGGACTCGTGTTTCTACGGCTGGACCTCGGCTCATCAGGAGTGCAGAACTTTGTGGGCTTCTTCTTCTTCGTGGCTGTAAGCCAGACCATGATCATCGCCAACGCACAGTTCGGTACCGTCCCGTTGGAACTCGTACTTGTGACGCGTGAGTACCAAGCAGGGCTCTATCATGTAGCGTCGTGGTACACAGCCAAGAACGCGAGCGAGCTGCCCATGCAGATTATTCTGCCCGTCGTCTTCTTCGTGCCCGTGTACTTTTTGGTTGGAGTCGGCCACGGTGCGGCTGTGTACGGCTACCAGCAGATCTTCGTGGTTCTCCTTCAAATGGCAGCTGTGGGCTTCGGCTACATGGTGTCGTGCGTGTGTCGCCGCCCTGATATCGCGCCGGTCATCGGAATCGTGCTGCTTCTCCCCATGCTGCTCCTCTCGGGGCTGCTCATCAACTCCGACGACATCCCCGTGTATCTCATCTGGCTCGAGTTCCTCTCGCCCATCAAGTACGGCTTTGAAGGTCTCATGAAGATTTTTTGGGACGAGATCGAGTCGACGTGTCCGTCTGCCGCAACTTCGTGCATGGAGACAAACGGTGCGCAGGTCCTGGCGAAGTACAGTATGACTAGTCGCTCGGCCCTTGGCGATGGACTGCTGCTCTTGGCTCTGAGCGCTGGATTCCGGCTCGTCGGGTTTCTGGGGCTACTCTGGAATGTAAAGGGTAACCGCCACTAGGTCGTTGGCAAACAGCACGAATTAGCGAGAGGGATCAAGGGAGTTTCGATGCGCATTAGTTTACCACTGTGTCAGCTTAGCTTTGAGTTGAACGATACTGGAGCTTTATCAATCGAAAGTCCATGTAGCTTCTATTCCGTTTCGGCCTGAACGCTCTTACCTTGTCTTGAGTCTTTACACCCACCCAAGCAAGACAGCTCCAACGACGCCAGCCAAGGCTGCGATGTTGACGGCTGAAACTCCCGAGTATTCGTGCTCCTGGGCGTGCATCATAGACAGGAACATTCCGCCAAAAGCGATTGCTAGAGTTAGCGGCACCCATGGAAACGGCGCCGCTGCCGACTTGACGTTCCATTGGAGCTCTTGCTTCTTGCGTTGGTCCTCCAAACTTTCCCCAACAGCCTTGTGCCACTCCTGCTTAACCAAGACAAATTCAGGTGTCGCGTGAATACAGAGGGTCGTCCAAAAGATGCATAAGCACAGCCAACTTACGCGTAGGAGTGATTCCTCGCGGCTGGCGTCGCGGATACTCGCGTAGATCTCTTGCATCAAGTGCGGGAAATCTGTCTGGAATCGATGAAATTCCTCCTGTCGCGCAGTGACAGTACCCAGGCGAGATACCACAAACTGCATCGCAACTTGCTTCAAATGTGAGGCGTGCACCAGCTCGGCAACTGCTAGCACTTCGAGACAGTTATTCTCCGTCACGTGAACAGCGTGCTCGCATAGTCGCTTCATGCGATCGAGACCGTATTTATCCGCAGCCAAGAGGTCTTCCAGCAGCTGCTCGCTGGATTCATCTTCGCCCTCGTCCTCGTTGTCACCACTCCACCCCACTTCGTCCTCTTTACTCGTAGAGATCGGCAATGTAACTTGATCATGATAGATGAAGTGGAGCACACGCAAGATCCCAGCGTACGAGTCTTCGACATGAATCACCGTTGCCATTTTGGAGCCTAAAGCGGAGGGAGTGGCGTTTGCTTCACGTCGAAATGCGAGAGCCGCACGGAAGTAGTCGCTGCGCGCCACCAGCATACAGCGATGAACAGGAATTTCGTGGCCTTCCGCCACCAGCGTCGTATCAGACCAGTTCGACTCGACAAGCGCAGACTTCATGTCGTCGTTCAGACTGTGAGCCGCTCCATCGGTGGGAATAGAATCCCCTTCGTAATTGTCGATGTCAGCATTTGTAATTCCAAAGCAAGGATCATCGCCTGCAAAGTCTTCGTCCTCAATAATGTCGACTAGTGCGTCTGATTGGTTTTCGGAGTCTCCGAGGAGTGACGGTGTCGATGCAGAAAACAAGCGCTCGCGGCAAAGTTCGACGAGACTTGGTAGTCTATATATCTTGGCAGCTCTCAGCACATCACGGATGAGGTAATATGACCCGTGCGGATTGAGCTCGATCGACAGATTGTCCGTGTAGATGAACTCGACGAGCGCGCGGGCCACGTCAGCGCGCAATCTGGGTAGTAGGAGCTCCATTGGTTCCGAAGAGTTTCCTGCGAAGTTGCGATCTTCGCTATCGTCTTCACTGTGTGCAAGTTGTAGCAACTGATGCTGCTCTTCTTCCATGATGAGCGCACGCAGTACAGGACTGCGTCTCGCGAGCAACAACTTGTGCGCCAGTAATTTCTTCCCCGAAACGACCAGCGCAATGTCTGCGCCAGAGACTGAGCCCGCCTTGCCGTGTGCGCCATGTGGTGGTGCGATGCAGTCATGATATAGCACCGTCATCGAGCGCGCAAGAAAGCTTCCCGTGGTGAATGCAATCACTTGCCGGCCGCCACAAACCACATACTCCACGCTGCGCGTTCCAATATCAACTTCGGCATCGCCAACTACCGCTGCATCGGGTCGCTGTCCGGAGTTTACAAGCGTTGGCAAGCTAGTCAACGCTTGGTTGTCGTCATCGCCAAAGGCCTCTCCCCATATATACAGATCCCCAGTCACCGAGATGGCAGCTGCATGCTGAGCGCCAGCGCTAAGACGACAAATACGTGTGTCCGTCTCGGAGAAGCACGGGATGAGTTGCGGCGTCATCCATCGGAGGCGTGGCAGCGTTGGGCACGGCGTCGAGGATGGGTGCTTCCGGCTTTGTGTGAAAAGCCGCTGGTGTCGTTGCAAGATTGTCTCGGCGAGCAGAGCAGTGTTCTGGTTGGCCCCCGAGCCATGTCCCAGTACGGCACTGCCACATGCTCCCCATGACCACATCCGTCCGTCCCCGGAAAGAGCCATACTCCAGTTTACTCCTGCCCCCACATCTCTCCATTTCAGGTTGGGATATTCTTCGCCCCTCCCGTTGCCGTGGTGGTGGGTAGATTGAAACACACTAGTCGGGACCATTGCATCGTTGGCATCTCCTCGGCCTAGCTGCCCGCTGTTGCCCCGCCCCCACGTGGCAAGCTGACCCGAAAGGGTCACTGCCACACAATGTGCATCGCCGCAAGCCACTTTGAGAAAGCGCGCAGTTGCACTAGCACCGAGGATCAGCTTCGGTGTCAACTGGAAGGATTGGTACTGACGCCGAACAGCTCCACCGCCGCGTCGAGACGTCCGAGCAATGACCGGAATCTTTCCGAGACCAAGCCGTCCATCACTCCATTTCCCCCATGAGAATGCGTGGCCATCCGGTGTCAACGCTACACAGAAGCCGCTTCCACACGTCACAGAGGCAATCGTGGTTGCGGAACTGGTGTCATCACTTTCCGTCTCGGTAGCATCTGCCTCTCCACTCGTTCTTGATCTTGTGTCAGAATCCTCTATTCGAGGGAAATGGATCCTCTTTGGGGTGGCCACACTTCGCAAAGCCCCATTTCCCAGTGCGATGCCTACACCCCACGTGTACACGCGCCCTTCTTGAGTCACTGCTGCGGAGTGTGCACCACCCAAATGGTCTCCACCACAAGAGATGTGACGCACAACCACCAAACTGTCAAAAAAGTACTCCACCATCGTGGGCTCTGTCACGTAGCCGTGGCACTCGGGCCCTAGTCCAAGAGCTCCATCCATTGCGTGGCCGCAAGCAAAGACCAAGCCCATATCGTTAAGAAAGAGCGTGTGATAGCGACTGCAGGCTGCTTGGACGATGCGGTTGCGCGGAAATGGCTAAGCGCACGCACGTACACAACACCAGCGTGTAGCAATCGTCAGTTGGTTTTCGCTACGAGCCAGCTTCCAAGATCACCACAGATCGAACTTACCGTCTCGATCTCGAGCCTTGTAAATCTGATTGCAGCCTTTTCTGGTATTTTGCGGACTGATGACTCGTTCTGGTTGACCCGGTCAGTCGGGATATCGTCATGCTGTCCCCACCATGACACGTTCACCATCTCTGGGAGCTGCGCCGTGCTTGAATAGAGCGAGGGGTTAGTCCATGAGCTTTCTTCCTCCTGATTAGGCTGTGACGTTTGGGGAGACTCGTCTTCACTGACACGGGTACTACTCGATGACACGCCTGCCATTCGTAGTTTGACTCCCATAGCCACTTGTAGCACGCTATCAAGTTCCGCGAGCTCATTGTAGTACCTCTTGGGAAGAAACACTGTGTGACTCGTACACGAAGCCAGCGAGGGTCCTTGCGTGATGCTCTCCTCCTTGGTATATAAACCTCCGGGGCCTGACTGTTGAGTTTGCACTTGAGGTGCAAGATTCGAGTTGACTTGCAGGCGCAGTAGCAGTCCCCACTGACGGTTTTGCTCGCTTTCCTCCACCGATATCTACATCGAATCACACAATGCGTGTCAGGTCATAGCAACAACTAGTCTCACACACAACAGGGCAACGTGATCAATACCTTGCAAAGAATGTTCCTCTGGATCCAGTGATCAAGCTTGCCTTCGGATATCAAGCCTTCTCCAAGCGGGAAGAGCGTATTCACCGTCTCCAGCAGTTTGCCCTCCTGCGCCGAGATCTGGAAGAACCCTTGCTTGGCCACTGCCTCCGCGCACTCAGACGGTATCAAATGGTCACAGGCAAGCAGCTCTTCCTTTAGACGTGCCACGAAGTGATCGTATGTGACGTTGTACTCAGGCGCCACCGCCGCGATCAGCGTCGCGGTGTCAAGTCCCATGAAGTCGACACTCTCGAACCCCGTCAACGACGTCGAAGAGTACGCAAGGGATGGGAATACAAACCCGGTGACCCGCGCCAACCTGGCAAACTGCCCAGAGCTGTCGGGCTTTAGTGTGGAAGCAGCTGCAGCCTGGACACCATGGAGTTCCACGGTGGTGGCAATGACTCCATCGTCAGATGCGCGGAACACGTCTTCAATGAACTACAACGTGCATCCATATGCAAGTGGTGCGGGTAAGTCCGAGGCAAGCATGACGTGAAAAGAGGTTCTCAAACAGGCCGTACCTGGAAGTACTCGGCCACAGTCCGTGCAGTAGGAAAGCACGACGGCGCAGCAACTTTCTCTGTCTCCACGCCACTGCAACAGTCCTCAAACCCGGTGTCGCTGTCGCTGTCTTCTTCAGTCCCCTTCCCTTTCTCCTTACCCAAAGCTTCCCTCTGACCCTGACTACGCATCTGACTTGCAGCTTCCAGTCCATCCCAGTCGCTTCGTGCATATTGGTCTGGTGGACTCGTCGCCCCGTGCTTCTCATCGGCGCACATGCGCTCCAAGATCTCGTCCAGACGACGCGTCGACTGGATCATCGTTTCCAGCGCCGCGGCGGCGTCCGGCCCGTGACGCGGTACCTTCTCCGGCGCTCTGGCTGCGTCGTCCTTGACGAGCTCAGCCGCATCGCGTTCCTGCTGTTGCTGCATCGCGGAGCCTTTAGCGTCCACATCACCGCGGGTAGTAGTCCCCATTATCGCCTGCGACGCCAGTCAATCAATGAGACGCAAGGAGATATCGCGAAAGGCCACGGAAGATCGCGAGATCCAAGCGTCGAGCGGTTACGATCATGCAAACTCCAAGTGAGAAATGCCGTCGTACGTGTTTGCCGCGGAAGACTGAAACTGAAGCCACATGCAGACAGCAATGCTACGCTTCGGCAGCACGCTCCGTGCGCGCGTCTTGGGCTCGGCAGGTCGACGCCATCTTGCGGCTGTCACGCGGACCCCGCCAGCCTCACAAATCAACGGCGCACATGAGCGCGAGGCCACCGCCCGCGGCGCCACGCGCTACGTACCTCCCGGCTCCGATGGCCGTTTCCTTGTCGAGCGACTCCGGCAGGACTGGCGCTCTGTGGTGGCCGGGCGCGGATTCAAGGAAGGCGAGCGTATTGGCTCGGCGTTTGGCACGTTGTGCCCAGAGCCGACGCGCTCCACGGTCGAGATCACGCCTGAGAAGCACCTGCAGCTCGCTGGCGGACTCGTGCTCGTGAACCACAGCTGCAAGCCCAACACGCGTCTCGTGGTAAACGAGACGGTGCCCAAAGTGTCCTTCGTAGCGGTGCGGGCCATTGCCCAGGGCGAGCACCTGTCCTTCGACTACGCCACAAGTGAGTGGGACATGGACGAGAAGTTCGAGTGTTCCTGCGGCGCCCGATCGTGCCGAGGCCACATCGGTGGCGCCAAGTATCTCTCCGACGAAGAAGTGGCGGCGCGCTTACCGCTCTTCACTCCGAGCATCCTGCGCCAGCTGCTGAATCACAAACTTGACAACTAAAGCTTGGCACTTCACTCATGAGCTAGATAACACATTCATCGCGCTTCTGGTCGATTGAGAAGAGGAAGCAACCGCATTATCCATCGCTTGGTACCATCTTGGACAGGAGCAGTAGGGATGCCGTTGAGAGAGTTGCTAGGCAGCGAACTTGAAGCTAAAATGGCATGCCCTACTTCGACGAGACCACGAGGATTCGACCAGCATGTTCGCCTGCGAAAGATACGGATAAAAAAGTCGAGGAGTTAATATCTGTATCCACTCAGATGCTTCCCCCTCGGGAAGCACCAGCACCAGCACCGGCACTAGTATTAGCATCCACATATGTTGTTGTCAACGCGCTACGTGGCGCAACTCTAAAGTGCGCCACCAAAGCAGTCAACAGTTAGCAGACCTCACTTCGCATCTTTCCCGCTCCCAGTATGCAAGTTGTCCATGCACTTGCAGCGTTCACGATGGCGACGATGTTTGTTTCCACTCCTGCCGTAGGCTGGCAGGTTGTGTTCCGCCTGGACACGGGTGCGGAGCTCATTGGGCACTACTTCTGGGGCGACACCACGCAGGTATGCTTCGTGGTGGGAGCTTGCGACGACATGAGCAACTGGGACTACGTGGAATGGTCGGGACTGCCCGATGACTCCTATGTCACCTTCTACGCGGACGCCGCGTGCCAGGGTTCATTCGTCATGGGCGGAGTTACCCCTGGTGGCAAGAGGAGCCTCGACAGGAATGGCAACGTGTACCAGGGTAGCCTGGCCTTCCCCATCTACTCCTTGATGGTGATAAGCTCAAGTTTCGAAGCCACTGCGGGCATCTATAAGATTTGCGAGGAGCGAGGTGCACTCGCCGCCTCGGCCAACGCGACGCTGGGGGGAGCGCTGATCGCGCCGCAGAACATGAGCTCATTCGGTTCGAGTTGAGATGTTGTGTCGAGATTGTCCACACACAACCACGGTATACGCACACAAATCCACAACAAAGTGGTTCGGAAGTGCTCTGAAAAGCTTGTCGGGATGTCGCTCCGCAAATATGCAGTCATACGATGCTCAGTTCTTCGCGTTGGTCACACTTAATTCTGTCACAGCAACGATCGAAGATGGAGAGCGACTTTGGGCCTCTACCCACCAGGTTATATCGCGCGTGCATGCCAAGACACTTTGAACACGCACTGTACAATGTTGCAAGATCAATGATGTGCGCAGGGTCGATTGTCTCGGGTCAAACACCTCCAAGAGTGATCATCTTGTCGTTTCATGTTCCTGTGAGGCAACAAGGGCATGCATTCAGGTCTAAATGACAATCGGAAGCGAGGAATCCCGTCAACCGTTGAGCATTGCCTTGGTTAGGCTTACCAAAGCAAGGCGTGCGGTGCGATTCACTGTTCTCATGCTAGTCCACGAGCAGGGCAGATCTGGCGAACGAAAAAAGCCGACGTGGTCAATGTGTCTTTCAGAATTGGCTGAACCAGTAAAGTTCACGTTGGACTTGATCCCTGTTGAGCACACAGAGGCACTACAATACGAAGCACTCACGTTCCAGGTACTGTCTCGGTAAGGCCCCCATGTGTCGCGGACCAGGAGCTCAAGGTCAGTGCTGCCGGTGAAGCCAGCGCTAAGCTTCTTGTGGCAATCGAGGAAAGCCTGCCGCGAGACGGCGCTCTCTTTTTGTACTCTCCTTGCATTCAGTACGTGGGTGAGGTTTGGCAGTAAGTGAGGTTCGCTAAACAACGTCGAAGGACACGCCGCCTCCTTCAGAGCGGCAGAACCGCACTCGGAAGGCTTCAGCCGTGAGAGGGCAGGCTTCACAATCGCAATGCGGAGCGTTAGTTGTGCTCCTTCCATCAGTATCATTGACCGACTCTTTACCTTCCTCATCAACCCCCATCCGCTTCATTATGTGAATGCTACCACATCATGCTCTCGGCAGTTGGAGAAGTTTCAGTTGCTCAGCTCCTCTTGTCTGCTGTATCTCGAGACCTTGGTATCACCGAGCAAACGTAAGGTGCCGCCCTCAACCAGCAGATCTGCGTTGTGTGGCAATTCCAGGACTTCAGTGAACCTCTCGCTCCCTTTTTCTCGCGTTACTTACTTCGCCAGCGATATGCTTACAACGTCCGGGTGGCCTTGAGCAGCAAGCATCTCGCGCATGCGACGTGTGTCCGATGCGGCGACGCCCAAATCGTTTTCGATTTCCAATACGCGCTGCGAGCCGTCACGAAACGTGGCCAACACGCGGCGGCATGACGAATTCGCACTCCAGCCGGTGCCACCGCTAAGGTGCCACGCGTTGCGCACCATGAGCTCAAACTCGTCGTCACTGCTGAAGCCAGCGCTCAGTTCCTTGTAGTACTCTAGGAACTCGTGCCACGTGACGACCCCGTCCCCAGCGCCATCGGAGCCAGGTTGCTCAAACACCCGCATGAGTTCTAGCATGGCGTCGCGTGGCTTCATGCGGCCAGCCAACACTTCCGGGTGATGTGATGCATCATACAGTCGTTCCACCTCTCCGATCGTGGCCTTGCCGTCGCCAGAGGTGTCCAAACGAGAGAAAGCCTGCTGCACCAGCTTAATCCGGCGCTTGGGCATGGAGCCCTGGTACCATAAGCACCATGCGGTTAGAATTCAACCATGCGGACGCATCTGATGCAATCCTACGGGTCCGATCGAGGGTCCCAACGTTCAAGCCTTACCCGGAGGCCACGCATGAGCTCATCGACCGTGATTTTCCCGCTCTGATCGCGGTCAAAGCAGCGAAACGCACGCTCCAGCTCAGCTGGGTCAGCAGCACGCACGCCAAGCTGGGCAATTCCATCTCGGAACTCCTGGAAATGCACACACAAGCCTATGTGAGCCGACAGCAGCAGCAGTAGACGAAATTGGAATTGAGAGCCCAACCTCGAGCTCGATGACATCGTTGCCGTTCTGGTCCATGCGTCCCAGTAGCACACGCAGTGTGCGGATGCCATTCTTGCCTCCAGCTTCCAGAATTCGCTCGCGTACGCGCTCCAGCAGTGTTCGCGCACGTGCCCCCAGCACTGCACGGTCGGCACATCCAGTCAGAGCGCGAGCAAACTCGGTGTAGTTCAGCACACCGTCCAGATCTTCATCGTAGCGGTCGAAGAGCGCCTCGGTCTCAGCCTGCACACCCACGAAGTTAAGCGAGAGCATGGCGCGCGCGAACTCGTCAAAGTCCAGCATGCCCGAGGCGTCTCGGTCGAAGCTTTTGAAGTGTCTGGCCAACAGCACAGCCTGACTGCGCTCATCGCCGTAACCCGATCGCACCTCTAGCAGGGCTCTCAGCTTGCTCTCTATTGCGTCCACCGCATTTTCGCTCATTGTTCCGGACTCTCGGTTGCTGCCCTGCGGGTAAAGACCTCTACTGCAATGAGGTGCTCGCTCGGAACGGACGCGGCGCGGCGCGTCAGATTAAGAGATCCGGGCAAAAATACTGCAGCGAAATGGAGAATGCAGCGCTCGACGATGGAGAATACTGGCGTACCTGGCTTGGAATGTACTGCAAATCCCACCTTCAGGGCGAACGACAAGTCCAGGGGCGGTCGGAGTGGAGTGGACCTGCTACCACTCAGAGACGTCCAAGATGAACACGGGCGCAGCACCAACCAGCGTTCCACCTTGGCGAATGATTGGATTTGCTCGTGTTACAGGGCTCTGGGGCTGCTAGTCGCTGGTCTTTTCTTCCAGCAGCTTCTTGAGCTGCTCGTTCTGCTGGGCCACGTATCTGGCCTGGCCGCCAGCAGCGCTGCGGATCTCCTTCTCCTGGTACAGCCACGCACAGACGTAAGACAACCGATAGACGGCAGCCATAACGCGCAAGAGTTAATCCAGAGCATGGCAACGTATCACTGGACGACGGACGCGCCGTACCTCGCGCTGGAAGTTGTCGTCGGCGCGGCGCTCGGCCCACTTCATGATGTAGTAGCCGCCGATGATTGGCGCCGAGAAGTAGACGAGTCCCATGACGCGCTGGCCGTTCTTGGACAGCGGGATGCGCGTGCTGTGGATCTTCTTCTTGAGCTGCTCGTGGCGCTCGCCCAGGTTGCGCAGGAACTCCATCGCGGCGCTGCTCCCTCTTCCCTTCCTCGCTATTCCTTGCGCTTCCTGCTTCGAGGCTGGCGATGGATGACTCAAAGACAGGCGGCGCCAGGTATCGTATCGGAAAGACTGCACGCAATGAAGTCTGGTCGGTGTTTAGTGTCCACTTAGGATGTTGTCTTTCCTGTACGGAGAGCCATCGCCTGGTGATCGGAGTACTGCGTACAACATAATTCGTCGACCAAACCGTCTTTGTGCAAAGTGCGGTACTTGCGCACACGAAGCGACGCAACAGGTCAAGGTCTTGATGCTGGTCGGGCCACAGCATCATGGAGCAAGCGAGCCACGCAGTAGAAGGAGATAGCCAGCAGGGTCCTGCAGCTGTAAACGAGGAGAGTGGAGGTTCGTGGGGCCCCGAGATGCAGAGGAACCGCTGGCGCTCGCCCAGACGCTTGTTCCCCGCTTTGGTGCATGGATGTTGGCTCACTCCCACTGAGGACTGATGGTTGTGAACGTGGTGGTGTGCGCGTGAGCAGATGTAGTTGCTCCGGGAGAAGCGTATGGGGGTGCAGAAGGCTATGACGCGAATGGCTACAACTACGAGGACTACTACAACTACCAGCAGCAGCAGGGCGAGGCAGGACAGGAGGCAAGCTATGCTGGCTACGAGCAAGGAGGTCAGGATCCGGCTTACGATGCCCAGTACTACCAGGGATATGATGCTACGCAGCAGTTTTACGCTGATCCCAGCTACTACCAGCAGCAAGAACATCTAGGGGAGGCTGAAAGTGGCTATAACTACGCGTACGATCCCAACGACGAGCAAGCCTACGCACACCAGTACGAATATGATCTGGCAGCACAAGGCCAAGAGGGTCAGGACTACAGCTACTACTACGGAGCTGAAGGAGCAATGAATGAGTACGCTGTGGGTCCGGAAATGATTCCTGCAGGCGTACACGACGACTGGGGGTACGCGCCACAGGGTCGAAACGAGCAGCAGTACGTGGATCAGCTCGCAGACGCGCAGGCTGCCGACTACTACTACGATGAAGCTGGAAACCCCATCATGTGGTACGGAGAGCAGGAATCGCCGACCAACGCGTTCAACCAGGAGTCTTACTGGGAAGAGGAGGCGTACAACGTCCACGGCGATGAAGAAGAAACGTCGCCTGAAGTGGAGGAAGGCAGTCCTCAGGATACCACGAATGCAGAAGGCAGCAGTCCAGCAGAAGTCTCAGCTGTTATCAATGGTACCGAAACACCTGAGACTCCAGATGGACTCGATAAGCCTCCACGGAAGGTAAAAACTCCGGCGAGTGGTAGCAGGGCTGCGTCTCCATCCAAGAAGAAGGTGAGAGCGATACTCTGTTTTGCAGGGTTCCTGTGCCTTGGTGATATAGTGTTCTGGTTGGTGACTCCGAGCATTGCGCATTTGTTGTCGGGTTGCCGAGCACAGAAAACCAAGAAGGAACGCATCGAGCAGCGGCAGGCCATGTTGGAGAAGGAAGAGGAGGAGAGGCTGAAGGCGCTGGAAGCAAGCGGCTCAGGTGTCACTGGCAACAGCAACGCCCCTGGCAATCCCCCCAAAATTGGCTCAAAATCCCGCGGTTCACCAAAGAAACTAAGCTTTATGGAACGTGAGAAGGCGAAGCTCCAGCTCAAAGTCCGTATCGCCAAGGCGATCCGGCGTAAACGCATGCCGGTGCAAATCCGCATCCTCACCATGGTGAGGACGTCCCTTGCTCTCTTTGATTAACATTGCTAGCGCTTTACTGACCGATGTACGCTTCTTTGACAGACGCGCAAGCATCTCTCGCCGATGGAGAAGTATTTTGCCAACTCCAGTGTGGAGAGTGTGCTGTCTGACATCTTTTGGGCGTCCATCAAGGGGGATATCGGTCGCGTGCGGCATCTTGTGGAGGTCGAGGGGGTCAGCCCCACCGACAGCACGTTGGACCCGTGGAATGTGCGAGCCGCGATGAGTTCTGTTTGTCTATCTTTCAACTTAGTCGTGTGGTGTGCTTGAGGGCTCACCAATTGAAAGTTTCTTTCGTGCTGATACAACGTACGACCCCATTTCAGCTCCACCAGACCCCGCTGCACTGGTAAAACCTCACGCATTCAGATGGCACCGACCATTCGAAAAGAGGTTTTCACATGCGCTTCTCGCGTCTTTTGTCGTTGTATACGGACTGCAGGGCTGCCAAAGGCGGGTCGACGTCGGTGATCGACTATCTCCTTGCTGCCGGCGCCAATCCTCGAACCCTCGATGAGAATGGCAGCTTGCCGCTGTGCGTCATGTTGCTCCCATCAGCTAGACATATGGTTGCCACCTTCTATCTCGACTCACTGCTTTTATTTGCGTGCAACCCTCGATTATCGTCTGCAGCCACCTCTCTTGCTGGGCTGGCCACGTTAACGGGACGCTGGCACTCCTGGGAGGCTCCGATGCCAAGGATCTGTACGTCCAAGACTTTGACGTACGACTTCTTCAGCTCACGTACCACCCCGCTCCAATCGTCGGCAAGATCACATTCCAGACTTTGGCTTGTGCTAGGTATACTGATGCATGCTGTCGTGGTAAAATGCCCCATCGTGTCCGCGAGCTAGGCCGCGATGTGTCCGCTAGACTGGGTGAATGTGCGTGGCCACGTCCAACTGCTCAAAGCAATCGAAAAGGTACGCTTGACCATGGAGTGAAGCCCTCCGATCCCCTAAGCGTTGCTAGACATAGCAATCGTCAAGACTAACTTGCGGCATCACGTCGGTTCCAGTACGAGGATTCGCGGTGGCTGCCCAAGTTCGTAGACGATCTCATCCGTGGCATCGTCCGCTACAAGATCAAGCTTTTCAAGGACCCACCAAAGAAGCTCAAGCGCGAGCCAAGCAAAGCTGCCACCACCGCTGGAGAAACTGCTGCGCCAGAGCCGGTAGCTGAAGCAGGTGCATCCGCGGCCATTTCAGAAAGCACCGACACAACCGGTCAAAAAGATAAAGCGTTGCCACCGGAAGGCGAGGTCAAGCCAGCAAAAGGAAAAGCAACAACCAAGAAGAAATAAGACAAGGTCGGTCCAACCGAAGAAATGCCTGCGGGCATCTCATTGATATGGGGCAATACTTCAAACCAAGTCGGTGCTCCCACTGGCAGCAGCGTTGGCCAGGCGATGGAAGAGCGATTGAGGGTCTTGTGCTAGCACCTTTGGATCCCCGCTCTCGGCCACACACCCGTTGTCCAGGAGCAGTACGCGGTCGCAATGCATGATGGTCTGGATGCGGTGCGCCACTGTCAGCACTGTGGATGAAGCAAACACTGTCGCAATGGCCTACACACACAAGCAAGACACACAAAATCCAAACAAAGTGAACTTGACGTTTGGACACTGTCAAGCCCTTCCACCAGTCCAGTCCAGTCTGGGAAAGACTCACCTCGGAAATCACCTGCTCGGTTTTGTGGTCAATGGAAGCAGTAGCCTCGTCGATACAGAGCACTTTTGAAGGTCGCAGTAGCGCTCGAGCGATGCATACGAGTTGCGCCTGGCCCTGGCTGAACGTGGCCGCCTGCTCTTCGGCGCCGCCATCTACAACGGCGTCCAAGCCTCCATTCAGCATGGCGACCGTGTCTGCAATGCCTCCGCACTGACGCAACGCCGCCCAGAGCTGCTGTTCGTCGAAAAGCCCCGCGGGGTCCAGATTGAACCGCACTGTGCCCGAGAACAGTACGGCGTCCTGCGGGATATACGTCAATCTGGAGCGTAGATCCTGGAGACTGAGCGAGTCCAGCGGTATTCCATCAATGGCAATACTGCCGGCTCGGTCCCATGGCACGGCTCGAAACAGTGCGTTGAGCAGCGTCGTCTTGCCGGCACCCGTGCGCCCGCAAATCCCCAGCTTCTGACCAGCGGGGATCTCGCACGTAAGGTTTCTTAGAGCTGCTGCGGCCCCCCTTGGCTTCTCAGAACTATCGGAGCAGTCTGTACTCGGAGTAGATGACGCTGCGTAGATCACCGTAAGCCCCGAGATCTCAATGCGTCCTTGAGTGGGCCAGGAGAAGGAAACGGGTTTCCTGGAGCTTCCCACCCCAACGACTACCTCTTCCGGAGCCAGACTCGCGTATTCATTGACACGTTCGACGGCGATCATCTGACGCTCTGTATCCACGAAGCTGTTGAGGATCGAGTTGAGCTTACCCACGATCGGCAGCGCGTACGTGAGTGTGAGTCCGAGGATACCCGGGTTCACCTTGCCCGAGAACTGGAAGTCCGCCACCGCGAAGATAGCGACGAATGACGTCACGCACACGCCCAGCATATCCAATCGCAGACCGAACCAGGCGCCAGTGGTGGACTCCAGGAAAGACACGCGCTGGGCTCGATCCAGCTTCACTCCATAGCCACGGGCGTACTGGGACGTCTTCCGCGCAGCACGAATCACAGTGAGCCCGTCCAGCGTGTCAGTGAACAGCGCAAGTAGTGGAGATTGCGCCGACGCGGCCAGTCGCTTAAGGTGGCGCGAGCTCGGACGGTAATCGCGCTGCATACGGAAGTAAACGATGCTCAATGGTAGAAGCAATAGGAGCACTAGCCGATTGCCGTAGAAAAGGATAGCCAGTGCACCCACCACCTCGGCTGCATCCTTCAAGAAGATGTTGAGCGTGAAGGGCAGTGACTCGTCAACTGTGTACGTGTCACCGCTCAGCCGATTCAGCACGCGGCCTACTGGAGTTTGCTCAAAGAATCGCAGTGGCGCCGCGAAGATGGATTGTACCAGCTGAGCGTATGTAGCCCGCGCCGCTCGCAGCCCACCGTACGCGAAGAGGAACGACCTGAAGAAGACAGCGGTGATATTGGCGCCAGCAATGTACAGTAGTACGGACGCAAACTCCCGCGGTGTGATGGTGTGCGAACCGTTCGTGTACACTGCGATCCACCAGTCCAGCGAGTTGCGTGAGACCTGCATGACCGCCACGGCCAGAAAATGAAGCCCGATAGAAACCAACCGATGGCAAGCGCGTAAGCTTTCCAGATGTGCCAGTTGACCACACCACTTTCTCGGTGCTCCTCGTTGCTGTCGTCACTCTTATCCATTTTCTTTTCCGCGGCTCCTTCTTGTTGTTGAAGGTTTGACAAGGAGCCAGAGACTTCGCTGTCGATGCAGACTTCATCTGAATCGAGATCATGATCTTTTGGCGTGCTCGCAGGCCCTCTTTGGTTTTGTACAGTCTCGAGCATGGAGACCAGACGACCAGAGGGACCCTGCGCCTTTAGCTCCTCATAGGAGCCTTGTTCAACAAGGTCACCGTCATCCATCACGAGGATCTTCACGCTCGCGGGTAGCAATGAAAGCAGATGAAGCGAGTGCGTCACTAGCACTACGGCAGCATCCTGCGGAATGATGGTAGAGTTTTCAGCGAAGCAGTTGCCGATCACTTTGCGTGCTGTGTTGGTGTCGAGGCCACTGAGCGGGTCGTCCAGCAGATAGAGACCTGACCGCTGATAGAGTGCACGCGCGAGGTTGATCCGCGCTTTCTGGCCACCGCTGAAGTTGTTGCCACCTTCAGCCACGTCAAAGGGCGGTTCCATACCCTGTAGATCCTTGTCGAGATCGCAAGCGTGAAGCACGCAATTGTAGCGCTCTAGATCAACGCGTTCTTCACCCATATCCGAGGTGGAGACTTCGTCCCCACAAAGCGTGACGTTGGCCTGCACACTAGCACGGAAAAGCCACGGCGTTTGGGGTGCGTAGGAGCAGCTCTGCGTTGGACGGCGCTTGTAAAAACAGCCCATAGAACCTTCTCCGCGCTTCTGGGGCATCTCGCCAAGCAATGCCAATAGCAACGACGACTTTCCAGCACCCACGGGGCCACATACGACGTACATAGAGCCTGCGCGGAGTTCTAAGCGGCCAACGTGTAGCTCGAACCGCGACATTGAAGGCGAAGACGCCATGTCGGCAGCTAGCAGAGACATTTCAGCGTCTGAGCCTTCCAGAACTTCATCGTCGAGGCTTGTTTCGACGTCAGAGACGGCCGAGCTCCACGTAAAGTGGCAATCGGTAATGCTCACCACACTCCCAGCTCCACCTTGCCGTTCTGATGCGGCTGCAATGGCAGGAGGCTCATAATTACTGGCATTCCCCTCACACGCTCCGCCATTGGCTTCTTGGTCGAAGAGGAAGTCGCGAATGCGCAGCGCTGACACACGAGCCTCGAGAAACCCATTGATAACCCACGGGAAGTAGTTCATGGGGAAAATCAATCGGTCCAGCAGTGCCACTGCCGTGAAGGCCTCCGCAGCTGTAATGTCGCGCCCAGAGTAAATCGCCGTGGCAAAGACTGAGGCCTGCACGATTACAGGCGTGGAAGCCCAGAAAAATACACAGAGCGCGTCCAGATACTTCCGCACCTGCAGCCTTCCCATCTCCAGCGCTCGAGACGCCCCCATGGCTTCAAGTCTACTGGGAACCCAACCCAACAGTTTCAATGTCCGGATAGCCTTGAGTCCTTCGGCCGTGAGCCCCACACGCTCGTCGCGGAAACGCAGCATCTCTTTGGTTACGGTCTGGATTTTACGACCCAGAACCGTCTGCAGCGGCAGCATAACGACTAGCACCACTACACCAGCCACGAAAGCTATAGATACAGCCTGGCTGAGCAATAGCAGCGCTACCGCGATCTCCGCCGGGATAAGCACCATGTCAAAGACCGTGCCAGGCATTCCCACAATGCGACCTACGTCTACTGACAGCAGGTTCGTGATCCTCCCTAAGCCGCCCGCTTGTCGCTTGTCTCGCGCTGAAAGCCGTAGTGTGCGTGCGTATATCGCAGACACGAGACCAGCGCGAACTCGCAAGTCGAAGCGCTTCCAGGCCAGCGAGTACTGCGTGCCTGACACCGCCGAGAGCACTGAGCGCGTTACCATTGCCCCAGCAAGCGCGTAGCCTTCAGAAAGAGATGGATTGGGCGATGCGGCCCAATCGAGAAACAGCTTCAGTAGGAATGGACTCAAGAGCCCAATAGCCTTGTTGGCGGCCGACCAAACACCGAACAGCAGCACTTCGCCGCCGTAGAGTTGCCGCCCGACTCGCAAGAAGGACCGCCTCGCCGAACTATGAGCATCGAATTCCTGTTCCAGCGACCGTTCGAAGCGTGCAGCAGCATTACGTGTATCGTCTCGCGCTGGTAGGCTGGGAATGTCGTGCATCTCGAGTCGGCGCTGCTTGCCGAGTGCGATGAACGGCGAGATCCAGCGGTATGAGAGCTGCGAGAGCCATCCAGCACGATCAAGTGGATTCACCGCTCCGACCTGCGTCGCCAGACCCGTCTGCGTAGCAATACTGGTATCTCTCTGAGAGTGCGAAGTATGTAGTCCACGGAGTGCTGTGAGTGCGGCGATGACACTCGAGATGACAGCTTTCCACCAAAGCAACACGCCGACGCCGAGATTCCCAGGGAGACTAGAAGTTAGCACCAGAGCCAGCTCCTCCACGGCGGAGAGCACTACAAACAGTGCCACTGCTTTCGCAGTGCAAACGCGCTGGGAATGCTCGAGACAGAGCACGGCGGAGAAGAAGAACCAGGTCGCCGTCCCCACACTACCGCTGATCATCTGCAAGTGCGTGCAAAGCAGAGAGAGCAGCAAGGAGAGAAGACAACACTAAGCTACAACATGAAACAGGCCACGCAAACTTCGCAAAGCCCGTACCAATGCAGCAGTATTGTGGTCGCGCCACACAACCCCCAAGAGCAACGCAGAGAGCACCATCGCCGCCGTTGAAAGAAGCACGTGCAGCGTGAAACGCACGGATCTTGCGGTGTAGGAGCGGACGAGAGGTGGCTGCGGCCGACTGACGAGCTCCAGCACACGTCGCATGCACAGCGCGCCTAGCAGCAGCTGCGAGCCTGCCGCATGCACCACAGAGCGCAGAGCGTTCGAACGAGTCACAGCTCAACGTGCTGTACGGGCTCGGGTGCGGGCGGCGATACTCATTCCCTCCTGGCGAGCGTACCTTGGAAGGCCAGGAGCTGCGAACAGCGCGACGTCGGCAGCAGCACGCCGTCCAGCGCCACACAATAGGCCTGTGCGGCCGCGGGGAGAGCTGCCGTCATCTTCATGGACGCTCGGCTGTTGCCAATCTACCACTGAATTCCCACAAGATGCCATCGCTTTTCTGGCAGTCCCCCTCCATTATTCACCGCCATCAACGCCAGGATTGGCCAGTCGTAGATCACGTAGGATCTAGCCTATCAGCGTCGTCGTGATACGAATGAAGCCATGGCCACCCTGTTCGGATACTCCATTCTCTCACGGACGCGGCGACGCCATCCTAACGGACGGGCAAGGCGGCACGCCGAGCACTGTCCAGCCACGCGACGCATTCCCTCGTTCGTTTCCCAAGCTCTTCTTTCGACGGGAGATCGGTCGGTGTGGTGGGAGCGGTCGGTCGACCAGCGCGCAAGGGGGGCATGGATCCCCGCCGCTCGAGACCACGAATCTTTCGCTTGCTCTAGGCGGGTCCAGGACAAGTTGTGGTTCCAACGTGAAGAGCACTACACGACGAAGACATTCTCGTGCTGCGGGAGACTCGACCGCAGCATCACCAGCGAGAAGCTCTTCTCGTGCTCGCACTGCAGCCTGACGCTCGACCGCGACGTGAACGCTGCACGCAATATCTACCTCAAGAACGAGCACCTGCTCACTCGGGCTCCTGGAGTCCGGGAGTCCGGAGACGCCTACTCCGCGGTTGTTCGTTGCGCGTGAGCTTGCTCGCACACATCGGCCCGAAACAGAAAACGACATGTCTTCTAGAGCCAGGACGGTCCTAGGGCATCTCGTGGTAGCTTCGGAGTGTATTGAAGCGGAATGTACCCATGTTCCCAAGCCTTTAGATCTCACGGCGTCAAGTTAGGACTTGCATGCCCGAGATCTTGTGGCGCAATGCAGTCTGCTGTGCGCTCAACACTGTTGTGTGTATGTGTCCGGATTGCCTTGGAAATCCATGCACTGCTCCATGCGCAGTGCGTCTCTCGATGCACCGCTGAGCATACTTCTATCAGGCCTGTTCCCCGACGGACCGCGTCGTGTCTACTATCGCCACGACTCGCCACTATCGACGAGGACTACAGGCTAGACCATACAGAGAACTCTCGCCTCAATGGGGGTAGACTCATGCAGCCGTCCCCGTCTCGCTTGAGCCGGATACGTTCCTCGGTCTGCAGGACGGCCAGAGGCTTGGCGGAGAGCCATCGACACCATGCAAAGACCTCCGTCCGAGCGATTTGAGCCGGAGGGCTTGATGTGAGCGTACAAGCCTGCACGGACTCGGCTTCGCTGGATTGCCACTCTCGGACGACGGCCGCTCCCCATGGGGAGTATACATTACCGCATCATCGCGAAGCAGTTCAGCCATCACAACCGCTGCCGCCAGCGATACGCAGACACGCCGTGCTCTCAAAGAGCGACAGCACGTTCGCGGTGGTGGTGTAGATGAGCACCACGAGGAGCACCACGAGCACAAGCCAGCCGGCGCACGGGCTGTAGCCGCCGTAGTAGCGCAGCTGCTGCACCTCCAGCTTCTGGCGAGGCAGCAGCCCCACGAACGCCAGACTCACGAGTTGCATCGCCCACGCGATGAGGTACGTATAAAGCACCTGCACTCTCGTAACGTTGGCGTCCGCGTGCACAGCGTCATCCGAGATGGAGAAGTACGAGTCGATGGCCTTATAAAACGTCATACCCAGCGGGATGGCCATGTTGTGGAAGGTGATGACGAGCCCGTACGTGGTGCCCTCAAGCCCCCGCGGTGCCAGCTCCACTATCGGGAACGAGAAGATGAGGAACCTCAACGCTGCTGCCGGTGCCGCCAGTGTCTGCATGTAGAGCCAAAAGTACTGTTCGCGCACAATGTTGAACACGGAGCAGAGCACGGTGACGACGTCCACGCCCACGACCCACACGGTGGAGAGACAGAAGAGTCTTCCCCAAGATCCACGTAGCAGGAAGCGCTGTGTGAGCAGCAGTCCTGCCGTGAACGTCAGTCCCCAGATGAGCAGTGATACGGCCTGAGAGAACCGTTGCACATGGGCCCAATTGGCGGCCACCGTCGCACGCGCCGTCGAGTCCACACTTTGGCAAAAGGTGGCTGTGAGTTCGAAGGCCAGCACTTGCCACATGGCACGACTCTGTAGTAGCAGCCAGATGTGATGGCAGCGGTCCGAAAAGTTCCAAGCCGGGTCCAACCCCTCGGTCGGCGTTTGCTCAATTTCCCTGCACTGCGCCACGGGTATGCGTTGCTGTATGAGCCCAGGCTCCGGCTCAGGCTGCAGTGTGTTGCCAAAGATGTTCCCCGTGGAGGAGTAAGCGGTTATGGCCTTGTCCTGACGGTCTTCGTGGAGCAGCCAGATGGAGCCGCCGAGTGGAACGAGTGCGCAGAGGCCCAGTATCAGCATGAGCTGGCTCAAATCCAGCGACCAGGAGAAACTACCACCGTAGTCGGGGCCATTGAGCGCTGCAGCCACGAAGAGGTCCGCAATAAAGAGCGCCACGGCGCGAACAGCGTAGACGCACACCTGGGTGTGGCCACGGGAGATAAGCGGCTCGCGCTGTGCCAATTGTACCACCAGCGCGTCTGCAGCCACGTTGGCCAGGAAGTAGCCGACGGTGGCCAACGCCATGAGCAACACGTACAGCCATGCGTGGTTCTGTGCTTCCACAACCGACGGCATTGGCGACATGCCCAGATACAGCAGACAGACGCAGCAGAGGGTCCAGCCAGCGATCAAATACGGTTTCCGTCGGTACCCGCAGACGCGAAGGCTGTCTGTGAGCAGGCCGCCGAAGGCCTTGAAGCTCCAGATCATATTGACGCACGTGTAAGCCGCGTGGATCTTGTAGCGTTCCAGTTGTGCGTAGTTGAGTAGGAATGGCAGCACGGCGCTGTTGACGCCGCCGTACACGAGGCCGATGCCGGCATAGTTGAGTAGCAAACCGACATGGCGGCGTGAGAGCAGCGGGACTTGGCCGCCGGGTCGCAGCGCGCCGTTGTGCTCGAGTCCATAGAAGCCATACTCGCGCCGTGCGCCCACCAGCCGTGGATCCACGCCTGTGACGCGCGGCGCCGACTGCAGGATCACCAGCGGCTCGCCGCAGAGCTCCGTCGGCAGCGACTCGATCGAGAGCGACGGCACGTCCGGGGACATGGACAACGACATGGACAGCGACAGCGACAGCGAGGACGGCTTGAGCCAGGCCGTCGACGGCATGCCGGCTAGTGGCCACCAGCGGCGGTAGCAGCGCCAGCAGAGCCTTCCACCACCAGCAAGGAGTGACAGCGCCGGCACCAGCCGGTATTGCAGCACGCGGGGCGTTTGAGACTGGCACTTGCCTGCCAGCACGACGGAATGCAAGGCGTGCGAACTGTCGTTCGAGATGGGTGCGCTCAGATTATTGCTGTACGCGAATGAACGGGTTGCAAGACCTTGTCCTAAGCGCAGCTGTAGCAAGAAAGGAATAGCTACTGAAACGGATAAAAGCGCACATAACGGCATATGAAGGGAGTTTCGATATCTCAGTGCCATGTCTCAGTCCGTGTGCAAGACACGCGACGGGTTCGAACCCACCGTGAGTGCCAAAACGAGCGCCCAGTGCCACGCGGCCGGGCACTGACTCGCCTCCTGCATCAACAACGATCGATCGATGCCAAGTCACAATCGCTTGAGGACTCGAACAGACCAGGCCAGACCAGACTGGGTGAACTGGCCAAGCGCACCAAAGCAGGGCGCGGCGACGGCACCGGGGTCCCCCCGTCACGTTTCTGGCCAGGACCTTACTTCAATCCTCGCAAAGGAGAAGCTGTGGGCGGGCCTTGTTTCTCGTCGTCGACACATTTTTCTGTCCAGGCCGTATCGAAAGCACAGCCTGCACGACACTTGGGTTTTGTATTGGCCCCCTCCCGACCGCAGTTCGCGGGAGTGACGCCATCATCGCCATCGCCATCGCCATCGCCATCGCCGTCGATCAAGATCTGGCGCCGCCATGAAGCCATTCCGCTCCAGACGTAGGGTCAAGTCGCGGCGCTCGCTGTGGTGCGTGCGGGACCCGGTGGGGATCATGATCGCCTCCTTCGCGTGGGGGCTCATCGCGTCGCTACTGGTGGCCGTGCTGACATCCATCTCGCGCTGGGTGGGGCTGCTCTCGCCGCTGGGCGCCGTAGAGGGGCTCTTGTTCTTGAGCCTCTTCGGCATGTGCTTCTGGTCACACCTCGTGGTGCTCACTACGAACCCGGGCACGGTGCCGTCTAAACTGAGCGGCATCGCGCCCACCACTGAGGCGGACGACCAGCTCCACGAGGAAAGCGACAGCGACGGCAGCGTGGAGGAGGAGGAGGTGGAAATGCCGCTGCGCGAGTTTGAGGACTACGAAGACGATGGCTCGCTGCTCGTCTACTGTGACGAGTGTGACATCTACCGGCCGACCAGGTGCGTTCCAGCATACATGGAGACATCCACGAAGTGGGCTTCACCGTGGACTGAGTGTGACTGTGTATGGTGTTACCATTGTCCAGAGCGGTGCACTGCCACACCTGCGAGAGGTGCATCGTGCTGCACGACCACCACTGGTACGTCGCCAGCCACGTACATGCAGCCAGCTTTCTCTACTACGACTGCTGCTGACATTTGCCCTCTTGCTGATGACGTTCCAGTCCGTGGGTGAACAACTGCGTGGGCATTGGGAACCACAAGGCCTTCCTGCTGCTGCTACTGTACGTAACGGCCACGAGCATCCAGGCGGCACTGATGGTACTCACGCAGTACGCCGTGTGTTCGCGCGGCAAGTACTCGTGCGGCCTGCAGCCGGACCAGATTCCCGGGCGGCTCGGCGCCTGGATCCTGGCGGCCGCGGGCGTCTTTGGACTGTTCTGCTCGCTCATGCTGGCCATGGAGCTCTTCAATATTTATCAGGACCCGATCTTCGGCATGATCGCCGACCGCTTGGCGGCGCGCCGAGGCGGAGACAAGTCCAAGTCGGAGCTGGAGCGCCATCTGAGCGTCATCTGCGGCACCGACGGCATGCGCAGCTCCTGGCTCGTCCCAGTGCCAGAGCGCCGCGCGCTGCACGACCAGGAGATCGTGCAGGGCTTCCGCTGCAGTCCGGACGCCGCTGAGATCTGCTGAACGCCCGCAGCATCGCGACGTACCACCGCAACATATAGAGAAGCTTCCTCGCCAGGTCGTGCTCCGTACTTCCATTCGCTACTAACGCCCCGA
>JAADYK010000086.1:0-41844 GCA_023338225.1 Halophytophthora batemanensis
GAGCCCTTCGCCCTGCGTCTACCTGGGCAACATGACCTCGTGCTCACGGCCAAGCCCGAGCACTACGAGCAGGTGGCGAAGGCCCAGTTCGACAATTTCCCGAGGGGAGACCACCTCCACGACGTGCTGGGAGACCTCCTGGGCGACAGCGTCTTAGTCGTCGACGGCGAGAGGTGGAAGCGGCAGCGCCGTATACTTGTGCGTCTTTTCACCGCACGGACACTTCGAGAGTACATGACACCAGTCGTCCAGAAAGACACGCGCGTGCTTCAGGGGATTCTCGCTCGCGCTGCGGAAACGGACAAGCCTGTTGACGTCTACAAGCTCATGAAGCGGTTTACCCTTCAGATGTTCGTGGAGATTGGCCTTGGCCTTGAACTGGACGACGTTGAATCCGACCTGGAGCGCCCATTCGAGAAGGCTTTCGATAACGCGGAGCACATAGTAGTGCAAAGACTCGTGGTTCCCGTATGGTTTTGGAAGCTCAAGCGCTGGCTGAACATGGGCTCAGAGCGTCAGATGCATGAGGCGATGGCGGAGATCGAGGAGTTCGTGATGAGTGCGATCTCAAAGTCCATCGAGCAGAGGTCTCAGGGTCAGCACAAGCCCCCGCACGGCCCGACGGACGGAGCTACAGCCCAAAACCTCATTTCGATTATACTCGACAGCTTGGAAGACGACGCAACCCCAGTGGATCCTGTCATGGTGCGCGATATCGTCGTGGTTGCAATCATCGCTGGGCGAGACACGACAGCTGACGCGATGAGTTGGCTCTTGCACGCCCTGGACGAGCACCCCGCTGTAGAGCGGAAACTGCGAGCCGAGCTGTTGGCGGGGCTCCCTAAACTTGGGACCTCCGAGGCCTACGTGCCTTCCATGGAGGACCTGCAGGGCCTGACGTACCTGGAGGCAACAATCCGAGAGGCGCTGCGGCTTTTCCCTCCAGTACCAGCCTACCAGCGAGTCTGCATTCGCGACACCGTTTTTCCAGATGGCACATTTGTCCCAGCGGGCACCAATATCGCTATCGTGTACTACGCCATCAATCGTCTGACGAGTGTGTGGGGCCCTGATGCAGCCTCTTTCAGGCCTGAGCGGTTCATCGACGATGCCACTGGCGAGCTGCTGCAGGTTCCACCCATCAACTTCAGCGCCTTCAACACTGGCCCGCGGGTGTGCGTGGGCCGCTCGCTGGCGATGGTGGAGCTCAAGGTCATGACTGCGTGCATTGTGGGCCGCTTTCACCTCACGAAAGTCCCGGGGCAGGTGGTGGACTTTACACCGGGCATGACGCTGAGCATGAAGAACCCACTGATGGTGCGTGTGGAAGTCGTGGAGTTCTCGGCTAGTGCTACAAGTACGCAGGAGGAGCCCGCGGTATCCGCTTAGCCAACCACGGGGGCCAAGCATGACCTTGGGAGTATGCGTTTGGACACATGCATTGCTGTTGGTTTCATCATGTCTTGCCTTGAATCTTGTTCTCGAGTTGCTGGCGTTGGCCATTCTACTATCCCTCATTCCTACTACTTTGCACTTATCATGCATACATCTACCGGGAATCTCCTGCAGCGCTCTCAGCCCAATTCCTCACTCCAGCAGTTTGTTCCCATTCCATTTCTCTCTGGTAAACGCCAAAACATTGGCAATTGTGCTGCAGCGCTCTTCCTCGCACAGCAACACGCTCCACGCGCAGTAGGAGTGGGTGCTTCGTGCCCAGTGCGAAGCCCTCTGTGCTTGCGACCTCCTTCTGCTCTGCGTCTGGCACGAGGCGGAAGCGGCACACCACACTTGCAACCACGACAAGCACGGTCCACTGATGAATGAGCAAAGCTTGGTGAACGATATTCTCAGGATTTTACCGGCCTTTGGGTTCAGGAGCCTCTCTGGGACGAACGAACCAGCACCATGGTCCCCCAAACACTCCCGGTAGAGTACCAGGCGAGCGCGATATCTGTATCTGTGTGCACAAAATGTATCACCCGGGAACACCGTGTCGCAAGCACAGTACGAGAGCATGGCGGCACCTGGGAGATACAGTCGTAGCAGCTCGCGATTTGTCGCTTCCGTATGCGCCACAGCGCTTTCCTCCTCTTCTGATGTCATGCAGCAGTAATCTATAGCGAGTCTGGGCAGTTTGAGCAGCAACTCGGTGTGCAGCTTGGGTTCCACGCGGGGGTTCAGATCCAGCGCTTGATCCCCCACTGACTGATCTAACCGGTTGGACTACAAGGACTCCGCAACCTCCATTGCTTCATCCAGTGACCCAGTGCGGTCATCGTCAGCTTGCAACAAACTCATCTTCGTACCAAACCCGATCTCAGCAAAGACGTCCATGGCATAGCGGTGGGTGAGGTCCATCGTTGGCGTAGACATGGAGCACCTTGCTGCTGTTTTCGTCGCACACAGGCTCCGGAGTGAGCAAGCTAAATGGCAGGACGAGTCGCCGATGCGTCTATTGTGGTGATAAGATCTGCCATAATACCCACGCCACTGGCCTACCGAACACAATACGATCGAGGTGCGTTCCTCAGCCGCCAGAATCAAGCCCCAGCTGTCCTGTTGCTCAAGAAGGGATTGCGCGCGAATGTGGGGAACTCTTTCGTTGATACAAGCGGAGGTCAAAGTGCTGCCGCACGTACTCGGCAACAACTCGAAGACGTTGGTGGTCAAGTCGATCAACAAAGTTTTGCGTTGCAATGTCCAAGCTTTCTGTCGCCGAACGGACGCGAAGGATACACAGCGCTTCTCGACTTCGAGAAAGTGTATGGTCGAGTCAACTGGAGTTACCTGGGCCGAGTGATGGAGCGACAAGAGCTCGAACCTCAGTTTCGTCGTTGGGTTCAGATCTTGTATTCCAAGTCCGCATGTTCACTGTGCTTGGAGGGTTGGGAGCGACCCAAGCTATTTCCAACGCGGGGAGTCGAGCAAGGAGATCCAGTCTCATCGTACCTGTTCCTACTAGCTACGAGCCTATGGGGAACCTTCAGTGGCATCGGCCGGATTTGGTATCACATCATCTCTTAGTGAGCCAGTTACGAAGGCCTTTGTTTTCGCAGAGAACTCACTGCTACTGGATTCGTCTCTTTCGGACGAGAAAGGAGAGCAGGACTTTGACCACAAGTTGACACAAGCGCTACGGAAGTGGCGATATTGGGCTCGCAAACTTGAGAGACGCCGGCTCATTCTAGCCACCATGGTGTTGTCGCTTCTCAGCATAAAACGTCTGTGCAGTGTGCAGTACCGGTAACAACCACGGTGTTTCCGGAAGTCAGAGAACCTCTTTGAACGTTATCGCGTTTTGCATCTTATGTTTGTAAAACAGCGCAAGACATATAAGATAAACTAGTAAATATGACGACTCCGAGCTTTCATTGGCTGATATTGGACAGATGGGCGAGCGCATCACCATAAAGAATTCAGATGCCGTACCACCCTTTGCAACGGGGCACCTGAAGTACCGCCCACGGTGTATGAGTGATATGACTTCATCTGGCGTGCAGAGCCTATGAGGTGTGCTTAGAAACTGCTCATTGAGTCTCAGCGCCCAAGTTTGAAGTTCGTACGCGAATCAAAAGCCTTCGTTGGGGCCTCTTCGCTTTCGATTGGGTTAAAAGCCGCACTTAGCTGAGGCGATCGCAAGCACACAACCGCCGAAATTGTCCCTCGTTTCTGGCTGAATCACTCAATGACAGAGGTCAAATGGGCACAGAATGCACTGCAACCACGATTGGCATTTCGACACACCTGGCCAGCGGTCAGTGACCGCAGCACAACCAAACTCTCCGCCCCCGCAAGCCTCGAGCCAGTCGACTTCCGAGCAGCCCAAGCGCAGTACAGACACCATGCTGCAGTCGCTGCTGAACAAGAGCAGCAGCCCAGTCTCGACGGCGGTGGCCGGGCTGGTCGCCACTGCGGTGGTCGTAACGATCTACTGGACCGCCAGCACCGCCTCCAAGAAGGGTGCGAACGACCCCAGCAGCCGCAAGCCGCCGTACCTCAAGTCGACGGTGCCGCTGGTGGGCAACATGCTGGACCTCATGCGCAACTCCCCTCGACTGCACGACTGGATCGCGGAGCAGCTCCTCCCGCGCGACGGCCAGCCGATCATGCTGCGCCTGCCGGGCAAGCCAGACTTGATGATCGTGTCGCGCCCCGAGCACTTGGAGGAGATTCTCAAGACACAGTTCGACAGCTTCCCCAAGAGCGAGATCGTGCACGACGCTCTGTTTGACTTCGGTGGAGACAGCATCATCACCACCAACGGTGAGACGTGGAAGCGTCAACGTCAAGTGTTCCTGGGTCTCTTCGGTGCGCGGGCGCTGCGCGAGAACATGACGCCGCTATCGCAGAAGTACGCCGCGGAGCTGTGCAAGATTCTTGCGGACGCTGCTGTCTCAAAGGAAACGCTTGACGTCTTCCACCTCATCCACGGCTACACGCTGGATGTCTTCGCGGAGATCGGCTTCGGCACCAAGATGGGTTTGCTGCAGGCTCGCTCTATGCATCCGAATCCGTTCGAAGAGGCTCTGGAAAACGCGCAAAACTTTTCAGGACAGCGCTTGAAGCAGCCGGTTGCGCTGTGGAAGCTCAAGCGCTGGCTCAACGTTGGCAACGAACGCAAGCTGCGCGAAGCGATCGACCTGCTCGACGAGCACGTAATGGGGATCGTCTCGGACGCTTTTGAGAGGAAGCGCCTTGACCGAGAGCGTACCGAAGCTGAGAGAGCTGCCACGCCGGAGAGGAAGGACATCATCTCCATCATCCTCAACCGCATGCAGAGCGACAAGGACCCAATGAGCCCGTCCACGGTCCGGGATATCGCCATAGCAGCCGTGGTCGCCGGCCGGGACACGACTGCCGACTCGCTGGGATGGCTGTTCCACGTGCTGGCGCAGAACCCGCGCGTGGAGGCCAAATTGCGTGCTGAATTGCTGGCCAAGATTCCGAAACTGGCCACTGATGACAGCTACGTGCCTTCTCCTGAGGAGATCAACGCCGTGACGTACGTGGAAGCTACAATTCGCGAGCTTTTGCGTTTGTACCCCGCCGGTGCCTTCATCCAGACGCACTGCGCCCGCGACGTCGTGTTCGCCGACGGCACGTTTGTGCCTGGGAACACGGACATGTGGCTCGCCTTCTACACCACGGGCAGACTCAAAAGCGTCTGGGGCCCGGACGCCGAGGTTTTCATCCCGGAACGATTCCTGGACCCGGAGACGGGCAAGCTGCTGTCGGTGCCGAACTCTAAGTTCTGTGCCTTTAGCAATGGACCGCGGAGCTGCGTGGGCCAGACGCTGGCCATGCTCGAGATGAAGATGGTGGTCGCGACCGTCTTCAGTCGCTTTCACTTGTCGCCCGATCCGCAGCAGAAGGAGGTTAAAGGCCAAGAGGGCATCACGATCGGCATGGAGAACCCGCTGCTAATGCGCATTGAGCGCGTTACTCCGTCGGCTGTGGGTGCCGTGGCCTAATCTCATGTGGACCGTTTGGTGCACGAATACACCGTGGGAAGAGCAAGATCGTGCTGAAAGGAGACCTCGTCTGTGACTCGCTTGAATCCGAAATAAAAAGCTGTAGCGATTGTGCATACGAAGGTGTCGAATAAACGGCTATCTTGCAGTGAACGTGGCCTCTATAGACTGGTACCGAATACCGTCACAACGATGCCAGTGGCAACCAGTCCTGCCACTCAACAGTGACTGTAGCATCTTGTCGTTGCTGCACTTGAGTTGGTTGACTTCGACTTGGGACTTGCTGTTGAGGTGGAGCGTTGGGCTATGCAGTAAGCTGCCGTGGACCCTCGCGTCAGTGGGACCTGCACAGCTGAGCGTTGCGAGGAGTAAGGCAAAACAGGGCCCCAGAGAAATACCGATGCTGAGCCAGCACATTTCGAAATCGGATCTCCCACCCGTTTCGTGGATCGCGACTACTGGGTCTGCGCAAGCGTTAAACGGATGCCCTCAGCATACTTGAGGACGCGACGAGAGACTTCAAGTGCACCCATGACCTTCGGGGTATTGGGCAGTGAGCCGCCATCAACATGACCAACTGCGGTAGGGAAGTATCACTTTCCCAGCAAGATGAGGTGTCCATTGGGGCGTCATTGGTGATGCCGGGCCGCATACTACCTCGCTCGAATGTCGGGCCTGATGTGGCTTCGGTCGCGGGTGCAGTGGGTCGATATCTGCCTCGGGCCGAGTTCGATCATGCCAAGTTCGTGCCATGACATCCATCATCCAACTCGAAGCCAAGTCCGATTTCCGTGAAGACATGAAAGGTGAACCGCTTAACGAGCTTACAGGTATCAATTGGCTGTCCGTCTCCGCAGCACGACTGAGAACCTCATGGAGCATATGGCGCTGCTACTTCCACTCCGCAGCGCTAGGCTCTTACCAATCTACCACTGAATTCCCACGAGATACCATCACGTTGTTGAGATTCACCCCCCGGCTACCCAGTGTTGATGCAACGCGCTTCGTTCTGTCATGGATCCCGGCCGCACAAGACCACGAATCCTCCGCTCGCTCTAGACAGAACTAGGACAAGTTGTGATGCCAGCGGGAAGAGCACTACACGACGAAGATATGCTCGTGCTGCGGGAGACTCGACCGCAGCATCACCAGCGAGAAGATCTTCTCGTGCTCGCACTGCAGCCTGACGCTCGACCGCGACGTGAACGCCGCGCGCAACATCTACCTGAAGAACGAACACTTGCTCACTCGGGCTCCTGGGGTCCGGGTGGCCGGAGACGCTGACTCCGCGGTGTTAGGTGCACATGAGCTTGCTTGCTATTCATCGACCCGAAACAAAGAATGGCATGTCTTCTAGGACCAGGACGGTACTTTGGTATCTCGTGGTAACTTCGAGATATGTTGAGGCGTTGACCACTAAGACGCTATCACCCAAGAGGTCCCCAGCACGTCGTGGAGGTGGTCTCCTCTCCGAAAAGTGTCGAACTGGATCTTCGTCACCTGCTCGTAGTGCTCGGGCTTGAGCGTGGGCACGAGGCCATGTTGTCCAGCCAAACGCTAGGTACTTTTTCTTGACGTCTCCACACCCCACCTCGGATGATCAGCAACAGGGATGATCTTGGCCATCATGCTCAGATGTTGAGGGTCTGCATTCAGCGATGGCAAAGGCGACCCAAAACAGGCGTCGCCTATGTCAGTAGCTCAACAGTCAATTCGGCTCGATCCGCTCGAACGTGCATCCACTTTGGGGCCCGAGCAACTTCGGATAAGACCCCGACGAGGTTGCGATGGCTGTTAGCGGATATTCCCGGCCGCGAGTCTTATCGCTCGCAGGATGAGAGCGGAGCGTTTCGTTCTGTGCCGTGATCGCCAACTACTCGGCTTTTTGTGTCACTTTCCAATCGACCTTCCAACCAACTAGCGACTCAGAAACGATCATGTCCGACGATGACGGAGAGACATGGGCCTGCCCGGAATGCACACTCCGCAACGAAGTCATGGCCGAAGCGTGCCAGGCATGCGGCGCCACCAGCCCTTTGGTGCTCCAGAGCTATGCCTACGAGGAGCAGCGTGCCAATAACACGGTGTTGTCACCGCAGCAGCGCCGTCGGGTGCCATCCCAAGACTCGGACAACGCCACGCCCAATGCAGAGGACATCGCGGCGGATTTGGACCCGTGGACGCAGGCGGAGCGCGAGTGGGCGCACGTAGAAGCCCACCAAGACGAGAGTCGGCAGACCCAGCGGCGCAAATGAGCCATCTAGCCGAGACGGCAGGAGGGGAAGCGCTTCAACCACGGCAAGGCAGCGATCAAGGACTGCATCAAGTCCCGTCGCTCGTTTATTCAAGATTTGAAATAAACGTATGATGTATCATAACATGTACCAGTCTGTGCCCCCAACGTCTAGAGCCCCCGACGAGGGGTCTGGATGCGTGTCAATCCGCAGACGACAAAAAGGGGAAGTGGCGAGTGAACATGGGCTTCTGCGGCGCAGACTTTGAGGTCTCCAAGGTGCCCGTGGCACCCGTGGCGCTGCAGGTGGCCGCCAAGAAGGTGCGTTTGCTGTGGGGAACAGAGCTGGGGCTCGTTCCAGCGTTATGGGTCCTCGCGGAGAGCTCCCAGTCCGAGACACCAAAGCCAACACCTTGGTCTCCGCTTCTCCGTATTGTGCGCCGCAGGTGGTGAATGCTGCAGCCAAGAAGACGCAGGTGATCCGCGACTTTGCGGCGGAGCTCAAGCAGCAGCTGGAGACGGAGATCGGGCCTGGCTGGCACGTGCTCGTAGGCGCTGACTTCTCCGTGGACCTGCGCTACGTACGTCACTAGCAATTGGTATCTGCATCCTGGTGTTGTTACCCATTAACCTCTGCTTGGCCGTGCTGCTCTACAGCGCAAGGATGCGTGTGTGCTGCTTTCCAGCAAGCGCGGTGCTATGAAGGTCTTGCTGTACCGCACGACGCCTGCTGTGGGGCCGGCACCGACGCAGGAACACGAGGTATTGGCCAAAGACGCTAATCGCGCGACCGCCAAGCGCAAGACCGTGGTCTTTGAGTGCGATATGCCTGGCGAAATGCAGGAAGTCGTAGTGGACAAGGCGAAGCGGCTGTATGCACACTGGGAGACGGCCGCAGACCGCGACGAGCAGCTTGCCCGTGCGCTTAAACACTCGTTGACCGTGGCTTACGGCGCCACGTGGCAGGTGGTGGTCTCATCCTCGCGTGAGCTCTGCTGTCTGCCTGAAGCGGACGCTGGCACCCACGCCGACTTCTCCCTGGCCAAGACGCGTGTGGTGGTGTATCGCCACGCTGGTGACAGTCTGGACCGCAAGCTGGACGCGTCGCTGCTTGCCAAACGCGTGGCTTTCGTTTTGGCCACCATCTGCCTCATGGTCTACGGTTTCCTGTCCATTGGCTCGGCTGACGAGCTTGCACGCTGCAGGAGCCGAGGTCGTGCTGCTGTAGGCGAAGACGGCATCACTCCACTGACTGACTCGATCCTGCCCGAGGGCTGCTCGGCTGAAGACGTGGAGCGAGCCAACAGTCAGGCGTGGTGGAAGGCAACCGCCATCTTTGGGCTGGCGGGCTTCATGATGCTCGCATCGTTGCTGCGCATGTACGGCAAGACGCTGAGCCAGAAGACCAAGCGCACGTAGGTCAGAAAGGTGTTGTTGGTGCCGTTAGGCGCTCGTCAACCCTCAAGCAATAGAGAACGAAGAGAACACAGCTCTGAGGGTCCGTTCGGTTGTAGCGATCAAGAAGGACATCATTTCGGCTGGAAAGTTGTACATGTGCATGCCTTATGCTTTTGCTGTGCATGTACGTGCACATGCACGAACAGTTGAGTATAAGAGGGAGAGCGCCTCCAACTTGAGTCATCGTGTCCGAGCTTAGTGATGCCATGACATTACGCGATGCTTACTCCCGTCAACCTTGAAGTGATCGATGCAGCCCACGCCTCGGACTTTTCTTACCAACGTCCATTCTCGTATTTGCCTGCTTCCCCACAACTCCTTGGCTTTCGCAGACTCTCCATGGTGCAATTGCGGGTTCTGGCCACCTCTGCGGTCTCTTTAGCGCTAACTACGAACTTAGCAGTCTGAGCCACTGAGACGTGCGTGGACGTCAGCGTCACGAGTCCATCAACAGCGGCAAGACGAAGTGCTTCCCTTCGAACTTCCTCCTCGGCTCGGTGTCGTCTGCCTACCAGGTGGAGGTCGGCTGGAACGCTACGGCAAAACGCCTATCAGCTGGGTCGAGTTTTGTCGGGACCTGAACAACGGCGTGCCATGTGCCAACGTGGCCAACATGTCACCCACCGCTACGAACAAGACGTGGAGTTCATGGCGAACGACGGCGTGGGCTCCTTCCGCTTTTCCATCTCCTGGACGCGCGTCGTGACCTGGAGCAACGCTACACGTCGTATGGAGCCCAACACCGAAGGTCTGACCTTCTACCACACGCTTATCGACGAGCTACTGACGAACAACGTCCAGCACATTGTGACACTCTACCATTGGGATTTCCGGGAGGCGTTGGGGTAAGAACCCACGGGCCGACTCAGCAAGTCCATGGTGGAGCACTTTGAGGACTACGTGACGCTGATCTACACCGAATTCGGCCAGCAAGCGTAGTTCTGGACCACGTTCAACGAAAACGCCAGCCTCCCTCTTGCTTACAGGTTTGCGTATGGTTACGGACCCCCGCAACGGGACAATTCGGTCAAGAACATCTATGGTGCCGCCCATAACGTTTTACTGGCCTACGCCGCTGGTGTGGCCAAGTTCTGGGAGCTCCAGCACAACTCTGTGCTCTCTTCCTCGGTGCGTATCGGTATCGTCCTCAACGCGAACTGTAGCGTGGCATTCAGTGAGAGCTACCCCGAAGGCGTTGAGGCTACTTTCATGGATGACTTTCAGTGGACGAGTACACGGTGCTGCCCTTGGAGCTGTAGCGCATCCAGCGCTCGGCTGGTGCTTGGTACTCGGATGAAGCTACCACTGGCTGTTTCGTCCAGGAAGAAGAAGACGAAGTCTACTTCGGCTAGTTCTTCTCCATTCAAGAAGCACTTTTGTGGTAGTTCAGCACTAGCACTCGCAGAGCTTGGAACGGAGGAGGCAACGGTAACGTGGAGAACTCAAGTCGCACTGAAGCTTTGATAAATAAATCGGAGATACATGCACCGAGATCTCGGTACGCGTTCTAGCTGCTCAGCACGTCGTCGAACAACGTCACAGACGCCGATCGCAACTCTGTCAGATGGGCGTCTTCCCACTGCAGTGTGAACCACGGCAGATCCTCCACAAGCTGGCGTTGAGTGGCTCGATGTGAGCTTGAACCACAGTGCACCGCGCGAAGACTTTGCACCGTGCAGCCCACCGCCGCTGCGCTGCTCGTCCGGGCGTACACCGGTCGAATCAAGAAGCCTTGACACTCCGCTGTGGCTGTCGCAACCTCCACAGGTGTCTCGTCCAGACCGCAGAGCTCTTTCCGCGCCACACAGACTTGTCGACCATCGTCCAAGAAACACTCAACCCAGACCTGGCTCTGGCTGTCGTTCTGGAAGCGACTGTGGCTCCGAATCAACGGACAACGCACCACGCGAGCTACGTCACTGATGGTGTGAAGCACCTGGCGCTGGCCCACGCGCTCGCTCCAGAGCTGACGCGCTAGTGGTCGCATGCGCATGGTTTCCAGCGCCTTGGCGCTCTTCCAGACCACGCGACTGCTGGGCGTGTGCTCGTCTTCGGGCCAAAGTACATGACGCCAGCCAAAGACGCAATGCACGCGCCTATCAAGCGCATTGAACTGCGGCGCGCTGCCGTTCAGATGACGCAGCTCGCTGGGCAGAGCCCGTAGACTGTGCAGCACGCGCTGAGTGGCCAGACTCGAGAGACCAGAGAGCGCGAACTGCAGCGACCGCGGCGAACCCAGCGACGGCTTGGTGGACGACGTTGAGGAGCTGCTGGTTGCTACGCGCTGGCGCTTGGCGGGCGGCCAGGACGCGCAGCGACTCAGCGCTGGTCGCTTCTGCGCTGGCTTCGTCTCGTCGTGGACGCTCGTGGCGGCTAGAACGGCCAAAAAGCTGTCATGAAGAGAGCAGTGCGTGGTGAATATGGTGGTTGCTTGCCGGTGGCATGCTGCGACGTGTAGGGCGGCTCTGAAGACCGCGAGCACGCCAGGACGCGCGCGAGCGGCAGGTCAAGACACGTACGTTGGGCTGTGCGCGGCGCGCGGGCGCTTGCGGCACCAGGGCTGCATGGCGCGGGGCTCCATCACGTCGAGCTCCATGGGCTGCATGCCGTCGTCTCGCATGACCACCACGCCCATGTTGCTGTTGCTGTTGCTGGCCTGGCGCGCTGCAAGCAACTTGCAAAGTGAGCAAGCACCGTTTCGCCCAAGTTCTGCTGCGGTTTTGCTTTGGCTTTGGCTTTGGCTTTAGTTTTGGCTTTGCGGGATCTGCTTCTGCTGGCCCGTCTGGTCGGAGGATGGAACGAGTGTCCCTTCTGACTGCCGCTCTTCGCCAATTAAAGCGGGCGACGGCTCCCCTTTCAGCCTATCAGAGCGGAGATCGCTGGTTCGAAAAGGGCTGTCCCTTTCAGGCAATCCGGAGAGCAACAACGATTCTCGCAGGTTCTCGCGCCACTTGGCCAGAACATCTCGCAGTTTCGGACACTTTGAAGAGCAACAATTCGGACAGCCTGAATGCCGCCGCCCACGTCGACTGACTGCTGGGGGCCCAACTCCAGCTAATCGCTTTGAATCCGAGCGCCAGAAATCTTCATCTTAGGTGGCCCATCGGCAACGCGAAACTTCACGTGCCACGTGACCTGCGAGAATAGTTCCTTCCCGGTTTGTCCGGAATAGACTGTCCGTTTCGGACAATCTGAACGGGACCAATTCTCGCAGGCTCTCGCGCCGTTTGGCTCTAAAATCTCGCGAATTTGGACAATCTGAAGAGTGGGCCGTTTTCCGAGAAGTGTGGGATCTCGAGAGCGCAAGGGAAAGGCCGCGTTAGCAGCCTTCCATCTTGCATACCCCGCGCAAATGCAGGTGGTTTCGGGTCGCAAGCTGGCAGCAGCTGGCTGGGGACCGCCCTCTATGGAGAGTATACCTGCGATGTGCAGCGCGATTGAAAACGAGCCGCCAGAACCAGCAGCGCAGCTCCATCCATTTTGCGGCTTTGCACTTCCCGTGCCCGGCACTTGGGCTTGGTTCATGCCAGCGTGGGAACGAGCAGCGATGCCGCAGCCCATGCGTGCGTGCACGGGCCATCGCGCTCGATTCGACGCGCTCGATTCGACGCGCTCGATTCGACGCGCTCGGTTTCCCCGTGTGCAGATGCTTCCGGGCTGGGCTGCCGCATCTTGGGATTTCCAGGCGCTGCTGGTGCGGCACGGCACGGCAATGCTGCCGCAGCTTGCTGCGCGTACATCTGGACAGCAGCTCTCCAGCTCCTCGTGGTGCGGGATGGCGGCGATGTCGAGCCATCTGATGACGGAGGTCACTGAATCCAGACGAAGCCTCGTCAGATGTGTGACGTGTGCGGCTGATCCTGCTGGAATGGCTTGGAAGTCCTTTCGCCTGCGTCGCCAACGTCGTTGTGATCCGTTCGAGTGCTGCTTCGTCGATCTGCAGCTCTGAGCGACGTGGGCGTAGGCGCGCAGACGCGTAGGCGAGTAGCAAAGAATCGGGCGATGGTTTGTGCCAGCGCGGTTTTTGTGGGCGGAGATCGGCCTCCGAAGACGATTGTGTTGCGGGGCTTCCAGATCTCCAGCAGGAAGACCCCTCGAAAGCAGAGCTAGACTGTGAGCGCAAACTCCAAGTCGTCAGCCCACTGCTCGTGGATGATGTCCTCTGAGCCTAGGAGGAACTCAGTCCAGGTGAAGCGTTTTCGTACGAGCTGGGACCAGGTTGCCCGAAGGCGTTGCGTACTCGTTGGCGCTACTAAAAGCAATCCTCCTGTGCTTCCGGGACGTAGCAGCCTGTCCAGGGACAAGCTGTCGGGTCGGTGGATTCCTGGTGCAGGAAGAAGAAGCGGGCCTTGACCGGGAGGAGATGGTGTAGTAAGCGCGCCTGAATGTCGTAGATCGTGGGCAACACACTCCGCCGAGTCGTGAATAGCACTGCCGAGTGGGACCAGAGGCGCTCCGGCGTGCATTTGAGTTTGGTACTTGTTGATGTCCAGATCGGGCTTGCTGTGCGAAGACATGTTGTCCAGTCCGTTTTCCTCGGGTGCGGAGCCCCCACGTCCGTCGGGAACTTTGAGCTCTCACCAGTGGAGGTGCGGCTATCTCGTTGCGCGATGCCATCAGCACCTCCAGGGGATCTCCGTAGTGAGATCGTCGAAAATGCTGCGGGCCCGTGCTTATAGCCGAAGGAGATACCTCAGGTTCTTGGTTTGGCTAAAAGTCGGTCGGGGTGCGATCCTCTGCACAAGTTCTCCTGCGTCAGCCACACCATGGTCACTGAGGAACAGGCCCTGTAGCGAGCGGAAACCCTGGTGCGTTAACTCCTCGCAGAACTGACCAAACCTTCGGTTTCGAATGAGGGGTGTCGATCCCGTTGAATTTGCCGACGGGACTTGGAGCTGAGGTACCGAGCTGGGCCAGATCGGTGCCCTGAGCAGCTACATGCGATGTGCTAGGCCCATTGCTGCGGCCGAAAGTGAGATGATTCTTCGCCTTCTCCTCCAGCTAACCTCGTCCGTCATAGCCGCCATGAACAGACCGCTACCCAAGCAGTGCTTGCCTCACAAACCGCGGCGTGACGCGGAGGCCATCTACAAGCGCTCGAGACCCTCTTGGCCAGCACGGACTGGCTCAAGCTCGGCGACAAAGCCCACTTCTTGAACCCGCTTGGGCACCATTTCTTCGGCAAGGTGGGGGCCGTTGCGGCCGACACCAGTCCATGCCAGGTCTGTCGGAGGTTCTGCTCGGATGACGAGGTCATGATGGCGTTTCTGCTATTCATGTGCTTCGGGAAGCGCTTCAACTCTACGCGCCACGTGCTGGAGAGCAGCTTCGAGCTAGATGCCTTCCTTCCTGAGCTTCGTCTCGCGTTCGAGTTTCAGGGGACACCTGCACTGGAGTCACGTCTCCTGTCCCTAGCTGGGCGAGTTTACTGCAATGTGCGCGCGTGACGAGTATAAAGCGGCAGAGGTGGGGTTCAGAGCTCGTCATGACGTTCATCGAAATGGGAAAGCACATTGGAAATGTGCTGCGTGATCTAGTTTTCGAGGTGGACCTCAACCAAAACTGGGAGGAGAGAGAGCGACAAGTGATCGCGGGGTGCACAGCAATTGTAAGCCAGCCGCGCTTAGACAACGCTCGCCCGACTGGCCGACAGGCCTTGCCGGTATGGCCCTGGGCCACGACTGAGAAGGAGCCGCAGCGTCACCTGCGCTCGAAATGCTTTGCCTGTGGGTGTGGAGTGGGTCACATGGGCTGCGCGGATCTCGACGAGAAGCACCTCGGCAAGTGCGCACCGTCCATCCGCTTCATGGAGAAACTCGACCCCAAGTGGCGTCCGAGCTGGTATCGCCCCAAGCTCACGCACGTATGCCAGGTCGAAGCCTGCAACAAGTTGGCGCAGCTCAAGGGCAAGCGTGTGCGCCACGGTGGTAAGCGTCCGTGCACTTGGGGTGACTGCTCGCTCGGCGAGAAGAGGTGGTGCGTGCATTCGCCAGGGTGGAGGCTCTGGCTGCAGTGCCAAGATGTGTGTTCGCAAGGCGCAACCGCGCGGGTTGCGTAAGGTGCACGGTGGCGGCGGCTCTCGCTGCCAATTCTCTGACTGCATCAGTCTGCCGTGCCGGATGGGTTCTGCAGTCCAGATGCATCAAGCGTGCGCGTGTGCAAGCCCATTGTCTCACACTGGACAGCGTGAGAGGTACTTCGGACGCCACCACAGCTAGGGACACCGAGCCAGCTGCAGAAACGAACCCCGCGCCAACTGCACAGCGTTCACACGCTGTTTCCCCAAGAGCGTTCTTCACGCCGGAACCGCGACTTGTCCTTGGTCCGCCTAGAGCGAGCGGAGCACTCGTGGTCTTGAGCGGCCGAGATTCGTGTCTCCCCTGCGCGCTGGTCGACCGACTTCTCCCACCACATAGAGAGAAGAGTCTGAGAAATGAACGAGGAAGGAGGTGTTGCCACGTATTTGGGTGTGGAGACCCAGGAATGGGTGGGTGGGGTGCCTAGCGACCATGCAAGTAGGAAACCGTCTACGAGTGCCTGAGAAGACCAGCTAGCAGCAAGTGATGGTATCTCGTGGGAATTCAGTCCAGCCGAGCACGCCGGGTGCGATTCTCTTTGCACGCGCGTGCTCGGACGCCAAGCGCGGAGACTTGCATAGGGGAGATCAGCGCTCGCTGGCCAGCTGGCCGGCCACTTCGTACTTCGTACTTTATACTTCGCTCTTCGCTCTTCGTACTTCGTGGCGTAGTGTAGCCACTACGCCGACGTGCACTGGATTCGACCGGGCCTGCGGATAGGCCGTGCTGTGCGTTGGGTTCAACACGAGGCGCCAGCAGGCGGTTGGCGCCCCCTGGACTGGCGCCGCGTGAGGCGGGCAGGGCCCCAGCGTACCACACACCACGCCATCGTATGACACGGGGCCAGCCGCACGCAGTGCTGAGGCACACATGCCGTTGCGCCGCAGCGCAACCGGCCCCGCTGGCAGCGCCTCGGGCCCAGGCCTCGGCATCGCCACCGCCTCGAGCGCTCCCCGCGTTCAGAAGCCGCTGGATTCCTCGCTGGTGCGCAATTATTGCGCCGCCTCCTTTCGGGTGTAACCAGGTTTCTGTGGCGTAACCCGGGTTTGGATGGTCCGGCCTTTTGGGTACATCCCCTCGCTCCCCTACCCGCGTTTCGTCAGTCACTCGTCCAGGCCAATCACGTCGCGCCGCGGCCGTCCCCGCAACCCGGCGTCGCGGCAAGCTGTCGCCGCAAACGCCGGGTTGCATCCAGAAGGGTGCCGACACCGGTTGGCGCTCCCGCCAGCTCCAGCCCCGACCTCCCGCCGCCGCGCTGCAACCCGGCGGACGCGGCGCCAACCCGAAGTGGACACCAGCCCTATCCGCCCAGAGGTGCAGAGATCGTCCACCAACTGGATTTATCAGCGGATTTGTATGTGATCCGAAATGATGCGCATCAAGAGTGGCTCATGCAGAGAAGCAGCCCAGCCTATCACAACGCGTTTTCCCCGCCGTGCCAACAAGCCAGCGCGACGCGTCCACCCTCCAGGTAAATTTTGAGCAGGGCCGAGCCGAGCCGAGCGAGCATGCGACGCCAGCAGCAGCAGCAGGAGCCCCGCGAGGACGACTACGACTCGGACTCGCTCATTGCCTCAAGCGAAGTGCTGGGCTCGCCCACATACAATTACAGCGTCATGATGAACCGCGGCAACTCGAGCGACATCGCGGAGCAGGACTTCCTGCCGCAGGCGCCGGCGCGCGAGGTCTTCCGCGAGCCCTCCGAGGCGCAGCTCACGCACGGCTACGGCCACGCCAGCAACCGCGACACGTACGCCAACCGCGACACCTACACGTACGCCAACGCCAACGCCAACGCCGACAGCTCGTCGCCACGCTCGTCCACGTATGAGAACGGTCGTCTGAGCGGCTCTGGCAGCGGGCTGGGCGGCGGCGTGGCGGCCACGCCCGGCGTCTTCATGCGCGGCTCGCTGCTGGACCGCAACATCGAGGTCACGGCGCCGGATCCCGTGATGGGAGCGGGCTATGGCGCCAAGACGCCGCACTACAAGGGTCGCTACCGCATGTGGCCCGGCATCCTGCTGTTGCTGGTGATTGTGGGCGGTGCGGCCTTCGGGATCACGGTCTCAGCCATTCATAAGGCCTCCACGAGCACGGCGGACCAGGAAGCGTACGCCAAGCGCGATGCTGACAGCGCAACAATCACCGGTGGCGCCAGTGGAAGCGGCAGTGACCTGGTCTCGGACGACGGCGCCGTAGATAACCCCAAGTCGTACCCGGACATGGGCTGCGAACTGCCCGACTATCAGAGCAAGGACGGCCGTATCTATGCCATCTCGGCCAATGGCACCGAAGTGCCTCTCAACATCAAGGGCATCAACTGGTTCGGCATGGAGACGTACGTGGCCAGCAGCGTACTCCACTTTGGCATTCCTTGCGGTAGATGTATGCGGTCTAACGCTGTGGGTCTTGTGGTTCTTGTAATGCAGCGGCACGGCCATCCCACTGGGACTCTGGGACAACTCCAACAACGGCACCACTGCTGTACGTCTCGCTTCCTACTATGCTTGCTTGTCTGCCGCCTTTCTCGCGAGTATTGCATGATGTTCTGGATCCAGAGACTCACGCTGCGTTTGTATGGTAAATGGGTGTGTGCATCGCACTGGAGCAGTTCCAGATCGCGTACTTCCTGTCCAGCAACAAGTTCAACGCCGTGCGACTGCCGCTCATGGTGTACGACATCCTGAACAACGTGGAGCCCGAGTCGTCGCTCATTAACACGGCCGAGAACCGCGCTATCTCGGTGAAGAACTACATGTCGCTGCTCAAGAGCATCATCAAGGTGCTGGCCTACCGCAATATTGGCGTGCTGATCAGTATGCACACGCTCACGTCGACGGAAAACGGTGGACTCTGGTACAACGACGACATCTCGGAGGACGACTTCCTGGACGCCATCGACACGCTCACGGGCGATCTGTGCAGCGAAACGTACTGGAACGTCATGGGCATTGACCTCAAGAACGAGCCGTTCGACGCCACGTGGGGCGACGGCTCGGACACGGACTTCTACGTTGGTGCCCAGACAATTGCCAACCGGATGCTGGACGGCTGTCCCAACTGGATGGGCTTTGTGGAAGGCATTAACGCCGACCACACGGTAGAGATCGACGGCACGGACTACGACTACTACGACTGGTACGGCGGCGGTCTACAAGATGCGGCCGACTATCCGCTCAACTTTAGTACGGACAACAAGGTGGTCTACGCCCCGCATTACTACACGACGGCCGTGTATCCGCAGTCGTACTTCTACGACGGTGGTACTGCGGACTCGAACGGTGCCATCGAAGACTATGTGGAACTGGACGATGACACCCTCAAGGCGCGTATCAAGGCCACGATGAACGACATGTTCGGCTTCTTGGCGGACGACACGACATCGGCATTGCTACTGGGCGAGTTTGGTGGGCTGTACTCCAAGGACGAGCACCCGGAGCTGACGACGCAGCGGACGACGGACTTAACCATGGAGATTTTGGTGGAAGCGGGCTGGACTGGAGGCTTTGTGTGGTCGCTGAACCCGGAGAGTGCATACCAGTACAACCCAGCCGACACGTACGGCACCTTTACGGAAGGTATTCTGGACGACGACTGGCTCACGGCCAACTCGGATTTCCTGGAAGGCATGACGGCCTTGGACGACCTGGAATACCTGCGCATGTTCCCGTGCTTCGAGGTGGAGGAGTCGTCTTCCGGCTCGTCCGACTCGGGCTCGGATTAGTGCGCAGGTCGTTGGGCAGCCAGTGAGTCGAAGACGTACGAGACTCACGCGGGGCCGCGCGGCGATGCTTGGCGCTCGACAAAGAGCCACCAAGACACCAATGTAATTATGCTTTTTGCTTTGCAAAGCTGGATTTTGCTGATGCAGTTGCAGTTGTGGGCACGTGGCGCTGTCGGGAAGGCGGAGTGGAAGGAGGGAGGGAGGCAGTGGCTGTCCAGGGTGGTGTGCTGGCTGCTCGTGTGGCGAAGGGCCGTCGCTCGGAAGTTACCACGACTTACCAAAGTGCGAGCACGAGCATGTCTTTATCGTGTAGTGCTTGCTCTTCACGCTGGAACCACGACATGTCCTTGACCCACCTACAGCGAGCGGAAGTCTCGTGGTCTTGCACGGTCGGGATTCGTGTCATCCCTTGCATGCTGGTCGACCGACCGCTCCCACCACACTGGTCGATCTCCCGTCGAGAGACAGGCTCGGGAAATGAACAAGGGAATATGCCACGTGCTCTGTAGTAGATGAGTTGTCTTGAGTCGGAGGCAGGGGCGTCAAAGCTGCTGCCAGTAGTAGCGGACCATGAATGCAGGAAAGGGATGGCAACTCGTGGGAACTCAGTCCACCCGGTCGTTTGGTGCGTGCCCCTTGGCTGTCCGAGGCGAAGAGATGGCTACGTTTCGGAGGTTGCGGGGATGTTGGTTGAAGGGAGTAGCCAGACATGATGTCGTCGGAAGGTTGTCTGAAGGCGTGCGTGGCACGCGCCGGTGCGCCAAAGCCACGCGAGGTTAAAATCGCGCGCCAAGGTTTTTCCCAAGTTCAGATTTTGGCGCCAAGCGACTCTTTTGCGCCGAGTGGCGGACCAATAGGCGTGCAGTCGCACTTATCCGGTCGCAAGCCGGCCAAGTGAGCCGAGTTGTCGTCCCCAACAGCTTCCTCGCCCAAACTCCGCAAACAGCAGGACGCGATACCAAATTCAAACTATTGTCGCGGGGAAGCTCTCGCCACATTATCATTTGGCGCGTCTTTTTCAAAAGCGCTGGCCCCATCCCAATCAACAGGCCAGTGTATCGTCCACCAAGCACATCGGAACTCGCCGCCACTTACCAGCAGCTCTTCGCGACGCTTACGCTCGCTGCTTCGCTGCTTCCCACGCCCGCCTCGCTGTCTGACTGCCCCACCACCCGCACCATGAAGACATCCACTCCGCAAGACTCGAAGCTCGTGATTGTCGCGCTGGAAGGCTGCCACGGTACGTCTCCATCTCCCATCCACTCGCCACACCGTCACAACTCCACTTGCGGGGGCTTCTAGGGGCTCCTCCTAGCGCTGCGTTCTCGCCTTCTCGACCTTGTTACTCACCGTTCTGGTCGCTCTGTAGGCTGTGGCAAGACGGCGCTATGCGAGGAGTTTGAGGCGCAGGGCTACAACGTCCTGGACGAGGCGTTCATGGACATGCCGGCCTACGCGCTGCACCCGCAATCGCTGCTCATGGAGACGTCGTGGGTCTGCTCCTGGTTCGAGCGCGTGCTGCGGCTAGCTGACCGCGTGCAGCACGGCAAGAGCGCCGCCAGTCGCAAGCAGGTCTTCATCGCAGACCGCTCTCCTTTCAGCGCCGTGCTTTACTCAGCCCACGGAAAGCTGCTGGAGCCTGTCATCCGCGAGCAGATGCGCGAAGTGGAACAGTTCGCGGGCGTGCAGTTCTACACGGTGCACGTGCAAGTGGAGCGTGAGCTTCTCTGGCGTCGTATCTGTGCGCGTTTGGCGCTGGAACCCGAGCGACTGCGGCTGAACGAGCACAAGCGGGAGTGGATGGAGACCACGCTGGCCTTCTACGAGAGCTTCTCCTGGGACCTGACGGTGCGCAACGATGAACGCAGCGTCGCCACCATCGCCAACAGCATCAGTGGGCTGCTGGTGGAGCAGGACGCCGCCTTCCGCGTCGTGTACGAGCGTACCAAGCAGCGCGCGCTGGCTGGCGGACACTCGTCCTGCAACAGCAGTATGCTGAGCACGGACAGCGAGTGTGAGAGCATGGAGGACCAGTCCCTGGCTGACGACGGCGCGTCCCCGGCCTGCAGCCCCATCCACGGCCCCAAGAGCACTCGCAGCATCATCGCTTTCAACAATACGCCGGCGGAGGATATTTTGCCGGACCTGCTGTCCCACTGAAAGCAGCAGGAGGACGTCGGAGGACGCTGTATTTTATAAGCCCGTCAGCGGAGAACGTGAGGAGTCGACGAGGACTGGTCGACTCCCGAGTGTCCTCTGCTGTCCATGTGTAGATGGGAGACGTCGGTGTCCGCATGGTGCTGGCGGGTTTCCCCAAGTAGGAGAAGTGCGTGCGTTTGGCTTGCTTTTTATCTATAATTCCCCGCTTTGAAGCTGCTCGTGACGTTCTTCTAGCGCTTTTAAAGACGTAGGAAGCGACGAGCGTTGGCTGTGGTGATGCTGGCGATCTCTTGAGGAGAACGGCCCAGTGCTTCTGCTACAACTTGCGCCACTTGTGGTAACGCACTCGGGACGTTCGGGTACTGCTTCTTGGGCTGCTGACGCTCGGCACGTCGGCACTTCGGGAAGCCCATGTACGGCGCGTCAGTCTCCAGTACCAGACGCGTCAGCGGCACGTGGCGCAGCATGTGGCGGAGCGCGTCACCGTGCTTCTTCTTGCAGATGAACCCCGTGACGCCAATGTACCAGTCTTCCCCGCGAGATAGGTACGTCTGCAGCTCCTGCTCATTGCCGGTGAAGCAGTGCACGACTGCGGGAGGGAAGTAGCCGTCCGCTTGCTGTTTAGCGTCGTCTACGAGTCGAAGGAAGTCTCCATGCGCCAGACGTTCGTGCAGGAAGAGCGGCTTGCGTACTTGGCACGCCAGAGCCAATTGCTCGGCGAACCAACGTTGTTGCAGCTCCGGAGCCGGAAACCCAGGCGAGTAATCCAGACCACACTCGCCTACGCAGCGCACTTCGTCCAGGTCGAGCAGTTCGCGCAGGGTCGCTAATTCCTGCGGCTCAGGAGTGGCGAGAGCGTTGTAAGGATGCACGCCGGCGGTCGGAAAGAGCGACGTGGGGTGTTGGCGACAGAGCGCAATGGCGCGCTGGGACTCTTCCAAACTGGCACCAGGAACCAGCATCTGACGCACGCCTAGATTTGCGGCTTGTGCCATGATGGCGGCCACGTCGTCCTTCAAGTCGTCGTGCGTGAGGTTGCAGTCAAAGTCGAAGAGCTCCAGCGCAGATGGCGTCTCCTCGTTTCCGGACTTGGACGCGCGCGGATTCATGCTAGAGGCAGTGAGCGCAGATGACTTGCGGCTTGACGTACGTCCCTGCGCCTTGCGCTGCTGTGTGCGGCCGACGGATGCCTGCTGGCGGTAGTACCAGGCCTTCGTGGCCAGTTCCTCGTGCGCGTCTGGTGTCATCTTGGCGCTTCGGCTGGCTGGAGCTCTCGGACGAGTGACAGGTGCGATTTAGGGGGTGGACGCTAGTTCAGCCAATCCGAAATAGGTGCCTTTCAACCACTGACAACGAATATTGGCCCTAATTCGCGCGGTAAAAGCACACCTGCTTCGAATTGGCTGAACGTTAAGCCTACTGCTTTCCGTGATCTGTTTGAAACGTCTCGCACGGCAGAATGCATGCGTAACCGCTACGATTCCTTCAGGTTGAAGAGGCCTGGCCGGCATGCGCCAAAGGGTCGAGTATGAGGCAGCTGGTGGGGAAATGGCCCGCGCGCAAGACAAGCACGCTGCTACGCGCAGGCCACGGCAGCGCCAACAAGGAGCAGGCACAGCGCTGCGAAATGCACGGGGACACTCACGACGACTGGAAGCGCGTGTTGAGCGCTCGCTCCCCGCGAAGATAGCCTTCTGCGAGGTTCTGCACAAAGCGAGACACCAAGCCAGAGCTGCAACGAAGACAGAAACCAATGCCACCAAACCAGAACTAAATGTATGCATGTGTGTGCAAGGGCGCGTTATACGAGTGCCGCCTCAACGGAGGGTGGCGCCGGCAGGAGCATCCTTCCGTCTACAGAGCCATCGCGACCACTTGTCCAAGCTAGATCTCGCGCTCTTCTCTCGTGCGGAATGCACACACGCGCGCACGCGCGCCGTCGCTGCACTCCAGCAGCTTTAGCTCGCGACTTCGTTCACTGGCGTGGGCTTGGCAGGCGTGCCGTCCTGCTTCTTGGGACTCTTGTGGCGACGGGTGTGGTGGTGGCCGTGGCGCGCGCCGTGCGGACGCGTCTCCGCCTGCTGCCGGTAGTACCACGAGTTGGTGGCCAGCTCCTCGTTCGCCTGCAGGTCCTTCTTGGCCTTGTGCGTGTGCGTGTGCGTGTGCGTGTTCACCATGCCCGCTCCTTGGCTTCTTGGTTTCTCGGTCTCTTTGCTTCTGGCGGCGATCTTGGGCACATGCTCTCTTTTTCATCGCCTCTTTACGCTAATTTTGGGGGCCGTGCCGCTGGAGTCGTGGAATTCCAGAGACACGGCCGAAACAAGCTTGGTTTCACTATGATTGGAGATCGGCGGCAGAAAGGGCAACGGGTTTCAATAATCCAATCTGCCAATCAGGGCCCGACCCAGGGCCATATCTTTGCGGCAAAGGATACCGTTCTATGTAACGCATCTAACGTGTTACGTTCCAAGACCCAAGACGGAAGCTCGAAGAGACGCGACAAGCAGGAGGACGGGAATGCGGCACGCGGATGACGAGGAAGACGACGCGCCTGGCTTCAGCGGCATGAGGTGCGGCGGCACGCCACGTGCGCTTCTCCTCGCGCGTTGTATGCGTCTCTGCGCTAAGTATGGAGCCGTGGTGTGATGCAGGAGCGCGTCGCAAAGCGTGGAGGCCATCGACGCGTCCGTAACACGACAAGTGGCGCGAATGACGGCCTTCACTGCGAATGGAGACGCATGGACTCCGGAAAACATGGAGGACGACGAGGAAGAGGACATAGATAGCACCAGCGACGGTTTCGTGAGTCTCCAGCCGCAGTTCAAACAGGCGGCGGTGGCCAAGAAGCTGCGGCTGCTTGAGAAGCAAGTCCAATACCGCGACAAGCAGCTCCAGCGACTGCAAGAAGCGCATGTCCAAGCTGAACGTGCCGTTCTAAAACTCAAAGAAGAGCTGGAGACAACGCAACAGGAGTTCGCGTCGGCGCAGGACGAATGGGACGAGGAGAAGGAGACGCTGCTGCGCTTCCGTGGCGGCAATAATACCAATGCCAATGCCATGCTGCAGTTCAAACTTGGTCTAGGAGGTGGTGGGCCTGGCCGTAATGCTGGAAGAGGCCTGGAAGCGCAACGACAGCGGGAAATGCGGCAAAAGATGCTCAAGGGTGCTGCAGAGGCGCAGGAGATGCTGGACGCCGACGTGGACGACGTCACGACGCGTGCCAGTGCGAGGGGACTGCGACTGCAATGGAAGAAGCTGCGAGTCTTCCTGCGTCGCCGCTTGTATCCATTCACGACGGATATCCGGCAGATCGAAGCGCGTTTCGGTTCGTCCGTGGCCGCGTACTTCCGCTTCTTCGCCTGGATCATCTTGACCTTTATGGCCATTGCCGTGCCGTGCATCGTCTTGCTCGTGCTGCATATTATCTATCTCACGGAGCAGGTTCGTCTGCGAGTCCGCTGCGTTGACCACGCTGCTGATGGAAGGGAAGCTCACATTGTGCTGTTTTATCATTGACGGATGACAGACTTCAGTACCGGATTGGCAGGCCATGTCGGGTCTCGCCCCCAGCTTCCTGCAGTTCCCAGGCTACAAACCGGACGAAGCGCTGGTCTACTCGGTCCGAACGTGGCTTCATGCAGTACCTTGTGGCTGTGACTGTGACATCGGCTTTCACGTAGAAATAGCTCACAAGTGTGTGGGTAGATCATTTTGCTTGTGATGGAGGCGCTGCTGCTGCTCTTGACGCTGCGCAAGTGGATCGCCGAGGACCAAATGGCCAAGACGGTGCAGGCTGTCGAACGTGCTAGCGAACAGGTACATGGCACCAATCATATAGTGACTGTGGCTGTGTGTGGACTTACCTGCCTGGTGCGTCGTGCTGCTTACTGGGGATGTTAGCCCAAATACAGTCGGATTTTGCTCAACGCCTGGGACTTCTCGCTCACCACGTCCGAGGTGCGTGTACCCTCTTGAGCTTGCCTACCAAACTCGATGCGTGCGAATTCAACTGTCTCGAAGTATTCACTCCCTGCTTACAAGACAATGAACCGTGGTGTTAGCAAGTGAGTGACTTGAAAAAGACCATCGCTGAGCAGGTGAAGCTCGTAATTGAGGACGAGAAGCGCGCAGAGACCATCAAGATGCGCACCAAGTACGAGTTTACCCGCAGTATGCACCCCCACCTGTAACTCCAGACATTCACCTTTATTTCTCATGTTACACATCCAGGAAGGAGCGATATATCCTCTACGCTCGCCGGTTCGTCGCCTTCGTGCTGTATCTGGCGATCCAAGCGGCGAGTTGGTACTTGATCATCCTTCTCACAACACAATCTTCGGAGATCCAATTGCAGATCGCCGCCAATGCCGCCGTATTTGCACCATACGTCGACAGTATTGTCCCGGCGGTCGTCACAGTCATCAATGCCATCTTACCCAAGCTCATATCACTCCTTACAGCCATGGAGAAGTGGGACGACGCGGGGTTTGCCATCAAAGCCATGGTCACGCGTTTGTACTTGGCCAAGATTCTGAACGTTCTGATCCAGATGTTCTCCTTCGCGCTGTTACTGGACCCGCTGCTGCTTACGTCCACGCAAAGCGTCTTGGGAGCGTTCACCGTGGATGGCTCGGCCGTCCGCAAGAACGTCATGCTCGAGTTCAAGTCCGGCACTTTTGCGTGTCGTGCGGAGCAGGCTTCTGCCGGACTTCTTACTCTGGTGGTCACCGACTTTACAATCAGCAAAATCATGGCCGTGTCAGCTCCATTTCTCGGTGTAATCACCAAGAAAATCGGCGATTTCTGGCGGAACCACCGCGAAAAGCGTGCCCGGTCCAAGTTAGCGGCTGCAGTACGTAGCGCCGCCATTGTTCCAGTGCTCGACGATGCAAAACCAACCGACGAGGAGGAGCATCCGCCACTTCAGACCGCCGACCAGCAGGTTGAATCATCGATACCCAAAGGTGCAGTGACTGGAGAGACGCCGGAACCTGATAAAGAAGCTCTAGCGGACCCCAGCCAGCCCACCGCCAGCTCCATCTCCAAGTCGGAGTTCCTCGTCCCGCAGAAGATGGTGGCACTGCTTTACTCGTGCACCATCGCGCTGGTAGCAATCCCGCTGGCACCTTCCACAGCCCTCCTTGCGCTCGTGCTGCACGTGATCAACTTCAAGTTCGACAAGTTCATCCTCATGGTAGGTGGCTTGGCAGTTTCTTTATCGTAGCGCCTTGCGTCTCCCTTGAGACGTTGATGTTCATGCTTGGACGGGTATCTGACCAACGTGTTGGCTTCGTTCACGCTTCAGCATCTGCAGAAAAAGCCCACGAACCCGTGGAGCGCCAAGGCGGCTGGCAGCTTCTTCGTAAAGTTCTACTTCTGCACAGTTCTCATCTTCCTCACATGCGCACATTGCTTCCTTCTGGACACGCGCCTTCCGAAAGAATGTGCGCTCCAAGACGCATTGCTTGCTTCCAGCGACGACCAGCTCTGCGTGTCGGACACGTACGACGCGACCAAGCAGACCTGCACGCTCAACACGACGCAATCGTCGGTGCGAACTGATCTCCACTCTTGATACTGGGCTTCTCGCTTCTTGTAGCCATAGGTAAACTCACGCGTTGACTTGCTGTGATGTGACAGAGCGAGTATTTCTCCACAGACACAGAATGCGCGACCGGATACCCTCGCTGCATCTGCGAATACGCCTGTGGACCGTTCACTGCTGTAGCTACAGGCTACTCGCCACTGCTGGAGGCTGTCGCGGCCTCTAGTGTTACCGCTGGGATCTATTCGCTGGTCATTGGCAGCAAGTTGGTGCTGTGGGCGTTGTTGCTCGTGCTCTTGCTCACGATCTTCTTCCTGCGTAACTCGCTGACCGTCTACGTGGTATGAACTATATTACGCTGGACTACACGAAGTCAGTGCATTGCCTTTGTGGGTGTAAACTGACGTGTCGGGTGTGGATGTTGTATCTGTAGATGATCACGCTGGAACGTGAACAGGACGTAGCGCTTACCTTCACGTCGCTGCGCAAGAAAATCAAACAGCTGGAGAACCGCCTGCGTCTCAACAAGATCGGCGCCGGCGACGCCCGCACAGAGAATGCTGGCGGCGACGGAGTCCCCATGTAGCTTCGTCAGCACGCGGAGTCCTTCCCGTGCCCAGCATATTCGTCGTGCCTCAACAACACTTCAACCAGTTTGGACCTAGTTCGAGCATACGACCCGTCGGTTCCACCAATGAGAAACCAGGGATGGCATCATTCGCCGATACAAGTTATCCACTTCACCCAATGAACGGACTGGATTCAGTGCGAGCCGGTTACACGAAGGGACGCAGTCTTTCCACTACACTGTCCGCACTGCGCTGCGCACTGATCACTTGATCCGTGGCGTCATAGCGTGCACAAGGATGCAAAGCTTGGTGTCGGGGGATGACGGCGATGGCGGCGACGCTGTATCCTTCTCTGTAGCGCCGCTGTATGGCAGAGACAGCGCTCTGGAGGCGCGGGAGGTCTCGGCAGCGACTGAAGGCGGCGCGGGGGCGTGGGAAGGCTCCGTCGTGCTGTCGCTGCGCGTCGAGAGCAAGCCGCGCACAGGTAACGCAGGTTTAGAGGCTGAGTGCGACGTATGCATAGCACGTTTATGGGGTGCTAAGGATGCTTGCGACGTGCTGTGCCGATGATAGATTGCGGTGGCGCGTGGGAGCGCGTTCGGGAGGATCTCGTGGCGCTGCAGGACGTGAACTTGGTGACCAAGCTGGATCGTGCGAACTACGGTGCGTGGTAGCACAGCTGGAAGTGCTGCTGACAAGTGATCGGGACTATTAGCATCTAATGGAGAGCACCTGTGTGGCGTGTGACTGATTGTTGTCTTGGGTTGCAGCGTATCGGATATCCCTTTGGCCGGCGAGTCCGTCGGACGAATGGGATGTCACTTTCCCGTTCTATTTGCGCGCGCCCATGAGCAGCAGTGAGGACAAGATGCAGGATCACGTGGCTCCGCCTCATATCGGAACGTTTGCCATTGGTCGACGGGTTGAAGAGTGCACTTCGACGCTCAACGACAACGTGGAAGACCGGAGTCAGCACCAAGCTGCCGGCTTCCTGTGCGGAACGCTAGTGTTAGCGCTACTGGTGCGCGTACTCCTATCGCATGCAGGTACACAAGGCCAAAGAACTCGCCGTGGACGCTCTATTTCGTCGAGTGCAGGCGAGTGCGCATTGCCCCATGGGAAGCGGCAGCGCACAAGCAAGGAAAGTGAGCCCCAGGCGACCACACCTACGCAAAAGTCTGCGCGGCCAGAGGAAGCCACGGGATTTGCCTCGACTGACACAGATGGGGAGATGCTCATGGAGGCGTTCCCGGAATTCAATGGTGAGATGGAATTTATGAGGTCTAGTAAAGACATTGCAGGCGTTTTTGCTTGTCTGACTCAAATTGCTCGTGCTCCCCATGTTCCCGTAGATGACCGAGGATGGCGCGACTTCTTCGACTCTCACATTTATCGCCCGAAGAAGGACTACACCTCTGATGAGAGCTCTGAAGATAGAGAAAGCAGGAGCAGGAGCAGGAGGACTGGAACGATATCCCCGACAGCTCTCAAGTCAAGGCAACGTTACAAGAGGCACCTCGAGGGAGTGAGACTGTTTCCCAGTGGAAAGGAGACTGAGCGCGAGATGAGGCAGAGGATTGACCGCGAGTCCATGGAGGCTGCCATCGATGATGCAGAATGCTTCTTCGAGTTTTGGCAGATGTGAACACATAGAGAAAAAAAGTTTGATTGCGGCAAAAGAGTACGGCCGCTACCATGAGGAAAAGAGCAACACGGCAAAAAGCCACCGTTGCGGGTAAGAAGCAGCGTGCGGCTCCCAATGCAAGGGCTGGTTGTACGTACCACCGTTGTTGATACTGATCCCTGCAACTAGTTGACTTGTGGGTCGCCATGACATTGTACAGCTTTGCCGTCCCGATGTACTTCGAAGTAGCTGTTGCCATGTGCCAAGTATACCAAACTCCAGTACTAAAAGTCGGCTTTGGGTGGGGAAAGTACCACTATAATTAGTCGTGTGCGCGTCAACCAGCCCTCCACGGGACACCTCGGCGAAGCGCACTGGATGTGCTCCAGAGGCACGTCGATGTATTCTGAGGCAGCCATCGATCTGCTTTCCAACTGGAAGAGACTCAAAAATAGCGTGGCAGCCTCCATCCAACTCCTTTCCTCGCATGAACAGAACTACAAGAACCGCCAGGCTGCAACGCAACGCACACCACGGGGTCTGCCACTCCCAGAATTCCCACTCAGCATCGGCACCCGCAATCCCTGCAGCAACAGCAGCAGTAAGCGATCAGAAGAATGACTCGTGTCGTCTCGAGACTGCTGGCAGCAGCGGTGGTGATACTCGCGCTCGTGACGGAAAGCTCCACTGTCGCAGCGTCGACAACCGACACTCGAAATCGGCAAGGCAAGACATCTCAATCTACCATGGCTCGAGCGAACCAGCGGCAGCACAAACGCTTCAATGTGCTGCTGACGATGAAGGACCAGACGCATGGCGTTCTGAACAGAGTAAACGCTCAGAAGTTTAGCTCACGCGACAAGAGAGTATCTGCATTGCGGGACGAGCTGGTGAATCACGCGCAGCAGTCGCAGCGCGGAGTGTTGGAGCTTTTGGCCAAGTCTCGAGAGTCGTTTTCACATTCGAACACCTTCTGGATCACAAACCAGATGTACGTGCACGCCGTGACGCCCGAAATGATGAAAGAGCTCGAGAAGGAACCGAGTGTGCAATCCGTTGACCACGAAGTGATCTTCCCGTCCTCGACGCCCGTGCTGTCGACGCAAAGCACCATCAAGACGACGTCTGCCGCGCAATGGGGAGTGAGCAAGATAAACGCGCCGGACGTGTGGGCCACAGGCAATACTGGCCAGGGGATCGTCATCGGAGCCATCGACACAGGTGTACGCAGTTCTCACCAAGCACTGGCAAGCAACTTTCGTCAGAGCTTCGGCTGGTTCGACCCGGAGACGAAGACCAGCGCGCCCTACGACGCCACAGGCCACGGCACGCATGTCATGGGCATCGCAGCGGGTCAATATGGCTTTGGCGTGGCTCCAGGGGCCAAGTGGATGATGTGCAAAGGCTGTCGTGCTCAGGGCTGCTACGCGTCCGATCTGCTGGCGTGTTTCCAATTCATGCTGTGTCCGACGACACCCGACGGGTCCCGACAAGACTGCTCCAAGGCCCCGCACATCGTGAACAACAGCTGGGGAGGCGGCCAGGGCCTCACCATGTTCGACATGGTCATCAGCGCTTGGCGAACTGCAGGCATCATCCCCGTCATGGCTGCAGGCAACGCTGGGCCCAATTGTGGCACCATCTCGTCTCCTGGAGACTCGGACAGCGTCATCACGGTGGGAGCCACGGACATCAACGACGCACTCGCCTATTTCAGCAGCAAAGGCCCCACTGTTCGCGGTCTGCGGAAGCCTGACGTGACGGCTCCAGGTGCTCTTATCCTTTCCTCGTGTTGGATGGACGACCAGGCATACTGCTTCAAGTCCGGTTCAAGCATGGCATCACCACACGTCGCTGGAGCCATTGCGCTTTATTTGAGCGCACACCCTGGCACATCCTACGACAAGATCAAGGAGGTGTTCCAGTCCCGCGCCATCACTTCCACCCTTACGACGCCCACGGGCTACACGTGCGGCAACACGGCGGATCGATCCTTCCCCAACAACCAGTACGGCTACGGCCGCGTTGACATCTTTTCCTCGCTCAGCTAATGGGCCAGCGTCCAGATGGGTCTACGCCACGGGTCGTAACCAAGAACCTTCCACTCGTTACTCACTTGCCTGTTTGCCTGCGTAGGAGAAGACAGAGAGCAGCGCAACAACTAGGTCGCAGACACAATGCACATATTAGTATGCACAGACGACTGCCCAATCCTTCCATTATGTCCTCGCCTCTTGGAGAAGGCAGAATGATTCGTGTTGTGCTGTTGCAGCGGCGATACAACGACACAAGAGTTCGACCCAGTGTCGCGAACGTCGGACGCTCTGAGAGGAGTGTCAATGCACTTAGGTTGATTCAAGGCCAAGCTGCAAGAAAGTGAGCACCAAACGTGTGTTCAAAGGCGTACTGGGGGAGTCACTGAGTCTGACTGCGCTTCTCCAGCTCCTGTTCTCATACTAAACGTAGTAACTCCACAGTTCGAGAAGCGCTGTGCTTTGCGTCAAAAATACATTGCAGTGCTTGCAACCCATGCACATGAAATCCTTCGATGTTAATGAGCTCGTATCAATCTGCCTGTTGCTGTTGTACCTCTGCATGGTTCAATCGCGAGAACTTGCTCACTCCTTCCAGCGTCGGGAACTGCGAGTCTTGGCATACCGTCGTGCGGGCTCCAGCGCTGATGGTATCGAGGGTCGAAGATCTGATGGTACCGTCGCTGGCTTTCAGGTGACACCAGCGCTGACATCTCGGCGCGACATGCATCTTCAGATTGCTGCTGTTGCTCCGCCGCCACCACCGCTACCTGTGCGTTCATGCGGTTTCAGTTCTTAGATGTGGATTAGACGAGAAGAAGACGCAAATCAAATGCTTAATTCGAATGTTCAAAGCCAGGAAAACGAAAGTAAAAGCGGAAATGCAGAGGATCGCGACGTCAAAAGACCATGGCGACCAATATGGAGCGTCAGTCGACACTACGGCTCCTTCACGATGTAGTGCGTGCCCACCGACACGGGGCTGTGACGCGCCGCCAAAGCAATCTGCTTGGCCGCGTGGATAGCGTTGCGCAGTCCCGCCGACTCGCGCGTCACGCGACACTCCTGGTGCAGCTTGTCAGCCTTAATCTCCAGCAACGTCAGCTTGTCCACAGCGCTCTGCATGCCTGCAACAGTGCGAAGCGGGCCCACTGACTCCCACATGATGCGCTGCATCGCCAGCAGAACCTCCTCGATCTCGTTCGGATACGGATCACGGAAGCCGTTGAGCTCAGCGAATGCATCTTTTTCCTCCGCGTCACCCTGGAGCTCATGGCGATGCGCCAAGAAGTGGTCGGCGGCGCTGCAGCCCCACACCAGACCTTCCAGAAGCGACGTCGACGCCAGGCGGTTCGCGCCGTGAAGCCCCGTGCAGCTCACTTCTCCCGCCGCATACAGCCCCGGGACACTGGTACAGCCCTCCAAGTCCACTTGCACGCCACCGCAGTGGTAGTGAGCCGCAGGAACCACTGGCATAGGCTCCTTGGTCATGTCAATTCCACGCTGCAGACAGTGCTGGTAGATGGTCGGGAAGCGCTGCTTGAGCCAGTCAGCATTTTCGTGCGAGATGTCCAGGTACATGCACGGTTCTCCAGTCTTCTCCATCTCGGAGAGAATGGTGCGTGCCACCACGTCACGCGGAGCCAGCTCCCCATCCGGGTGGTAGTCCTTGGCGAAGGCGCGGCCGCTCTTGTTGCGCAGGATCGCGCCTTCACCACGAAGCGCCTCCGTAAGCAGGAAGCGACGTTCGTCCGGAATGTACAGCGTCGTCGGGTGGAACTGCACGTACTGCATGTTCTTCAGCCGAGCCCCGGCACGAGCAGCCAGAGCGATGCCTTCCCCGCGAGCACCTTCCGGGTTCGAAGTGTTCTTGTACACGTCTCCCACACCGCCAGTAGCCAGAAGCGTGAAGGGGGCACGGTAGTGCTCTACCTTGCCTTTGCTGCTCACGGTGAGCGCGCCAATGCACTCACCAGCCGCGTTCTTGACAAGTTCAAAGGCGCTGCGGCCCGTTAGCAGCACGATGTTTGGGTGGTTCTCCACCGCCGTCACCATGCTTGTGGAGATGGCGCGACCAGTGTGATCCGCCTTGTACAAGATACGCGCGCGGTTGTGCGACGCTTCCAGCGTGAGCGCCAGCTCGCCGTCGGCTTGCCGCGTAAACGGCACTTTGGCCACGTCCAACAGCATCTCTTCCACGCGGCCCGGACCTTCCACCGCCAGCTTTTGAACAGCCACGTCATCGCAGACTCCGGCGCCGGCGCGGTGGACGTCTGAAGACAGCAGTGCCGGCGTGTCGTCCTCGCTCTTGTAGATGATCCCACCTTGCGCGTAGTACGTGGCGCAGTTGTTGGGGTCCTTGGCTGCCGCCAGCATGGTCACCTTGACGCCTTGGTTGGCCAAACGCAGCGCTGCAGCGTTGCCAGCCACACCGCAGCCGATGATCAGCGCCTTGCACTCGATCGTGTCGTACGTCACGGGCGAGCTGGTGGCAGACGATACACGACGCAGACCAGCCACGCTCAAGTGGCGACGCGGGACGAGCGCATTGCTCTTGTCGACGCCGCAGCTCTCCGGGCCAGCAAAGGCCGCGGCAGGGCGACGCGCGAACTCCAGTTGCGTCATGCTCCCGGGATAAGGTAGGTAGGTTGCTTGACACTCGACGAAGCGAGGGTGGAAGCCTAGTTGGTGGCGGTGTACACGGGGTACTTCTTGTTGTAAGTCCACGAGCTCTTCACGGACATCCAAGCACTCTCGGCGGCTGAAGTGGGCCAGCGGGAGGGATGGAGGCGGGGAAGAGGAAGCGAGGAAACTCGGCACTTGGCGGGAGCGTTGAAAATCAGACCAGGGGGCGCAGGACGCGTTGACGCTTGGCTTGACTTGACTCGGTTGACGGCGGTGCTTGGACACTTGAGGTCGACTTGGCGGATTCGGAAATGAACAACTGATCGCGTTACCCGACGAATGGCGGCGAGGAGGGAGCGGCCAGAAACTACGGTACTCGTCGCCCCGTTTCACGTTTTCGGCCAATGGGACTCGTCGATTGCGAGAACACTGGCAATCTCGGACGAATGGCACAAGCGGAAGGCGTGAGTGCACTGCTTTGCGAGCGTTTCCAGCTGGGGGGGCGTGTTTGGGGAGAGACAGAGCCTACTGCGAATCGAGCTTGAAGTTTGTACGCGGACATAGTCTACCCAAGTGGCTAAGAACTTTCGTGCAGGCGGCGGCTAGGGCTTGCTGGAAAGGACACAGTCCCATCAAGCCAGTTGCCGATCCTGGAGCACTCGTTCGGAGTCCGCATTGGCCAAAAAGAGCAGCGAGCCCCTGCCCCGAGCAACGAAGCACTCGCTGGGCCTTGATTGCGAGCGAGCACGGACCAAGCCTGGGCCCGAGCTCCTTCAGGCCTCCCGCTCTATCGACACAGTCACAGCTGTACGCACGCGCACACACTCACACGGGGTCGGGAGCGCCGCCGCTACCTCACACACGCACGCAGCGCTTGCTCACTTGCTTGCGCTGCTGGAAACCCAAGCTTTCGCCGCAATCCCTCGCGTGTCTCTGCTCCGCGCTCGCTCGCCATCCATCATCCTCGCAAGGTGCTCGTCGCCTGGTCAATCCGCAGCATCGCGGCTTGGCTCGAAGGCTCTGCTTGTCGACGCCGACTCCTTCCTCGCTAGCAGTGGGTGAGACGAGGTGCTCGGTCATCGGACAGGAATGCTCGTGTCCTGGCGACCACCTCGCCGGATCGCCACACGCCGACTTCTCGACAATCCAGTGATGTTTTGTGCGCGAGCACCGGTGCTGGCGTCAGAGACGGCGGGACAACCGCGAGGGTGTCTCTGCTGATCTGGTCGCTTGCAAGCAGGCGTTTTAGCTTGGTTTGGCCATTCAGCGACTGGTATTCGCAGGCGAGGCTGGGCGACGCAGCGACGGCCTCAATTGGTGGCAGAAATCCAGCGAGGGCGCTTGCAGCACGCATGGAGGGTTTGGAGGCATCTGGTGTGAAATTTGAGCACATCTGGTGCCGGTGTCGGCCTTGAAGAGGCGCGCCGCGTGGCTGTTACCAATCTAACGAGATGCCATCACGTTGTGGAAAATCACCCTCCAATATCCACTGACATCAACGCCAGGGTTGACCAATCCTAGATCGTGCCTATCAGCTTATGACCAACCAGTCTTGGATGCAACGCGCTCCACTCTGCCATGGACCCCTGCCGCTCAAGATCCCGAGTGCCCCACTCGCTCTAGGCAGGCCAAGGACAACTCGTGGTTCCAGTAGGAAGAGCACTGCACGACGAAGACATGCTCGTGCTGCGGGAGACTCAACCGCACTATCACGAGCGGAAAGGTCTTCTCGTGCTCTCACTGTGGTCTGACGCTCCACCGCAACGTGAACGCCGCGCGCAACATCTGCCTGAGGAACGAACACCTGCTCACTCGGGTTCCTGGAGTCTGGGTGTGCAGAGATGCCTACTCCGTGGTTGCTCATTGCGCGTGAGCTTGCTCACTACCCATCGACCTGAAACATCAAACGGTATGCCTTCTAGGCCAGCGCAGTACTTTCGTATCTCGTGCGAGCTTCAGGATGGCGAACGGAATGCGGCTAGATTGTCTTTCAAGAATACCTTCTTCTCCCGTTTTCATTCGTGGAAATAGTGGAGCGCGACTGGCCATTGGCTGTAAACTATCGATGTCGTCCCAACAAACATTATTGCGGAATTAGCAACTGAGGCAAATAGTCACCAATCAAAAGCATGAACCAAGTTCAAGCCGATCTCCGATTGGCTATATAAGCACCCGCGAATCACGAAAAGTCGCGATCCAAGCTTCCTGGTCAACAGCCAACGCATCCAGCAACTACCAGATCTTGCGGAGCTACGGACTTGCACCTCCATCAATCGTCCAGACGTGCGCCCTGGAGCCAAGAGCCATGACCCCCTTGCAAGTGCTGTGGGTCGTCGCGGCCTTCTGTACGCCAGCTCTGGCGGCAGGCTCGGAGGTCGTGGAGATGGTCGTCCCGCTCGACATCGACGAGACCAGCATCGCCGCCGGCATCGAACACTCGTGCGCCATCCAGACAGACACCTACAACGACGTGGGGGGCCGAGTGGTCTGCTGGGGTGTCAACAACGGTCACCAGAGCTCTCCTCCAGGGGTGAGTGCGCAACTCTCGTATTCCTTTGCTTGGAGACGTCTACAGCTCACGACAGGAGGTGATTCAACGTGGTTTCGTGCGCTGTGGTGGTGGCAGGGGGAGTTCATCCAAGTGAGCTCGGGTCGGCTGCACTCGTGTGGTATCCGCATTGACGAGACACTGCAGTGCTGGGGCATTGGCGCACCCGTGAAGAACCCCGAGGGGCTATTTGAGCAAGTCAGCAGTGGCGATTTCCACGCCTGTGCCATTATGAAAGACCAGACCGTGCAGTGCTGGGGTGAGTTCATCAGTGTCGGTCGCGCTATATTGCTCCAAGTATGCCAACTGACAAAGTGATCCCAAATCCCATATCTTCTGACTTAGGAACGGCAACAGGAGGGATCTCAAGTGCACCTAGCGGCCGCTTCGTGCAGGTGAGCTGTGGTAAAGACTTCACCTGTGCCATTGCGATTGACGGACTGGTGACTTGTTGGGGGGAAAACGGTCAGGGCCAGTTGGACGTTGACCCGTCGCTGCGATTCCGCCAGATCTCGTCAGCTTCCGGTGAGTTCGCTTGCGGTGTCACGGAGCAGAATGACGTCGTGTGCTGGGGAGACAACCACCGCGGCCAAGCCACCCCTCCTCGTGGCGTCAAATTCAATCTCGTGAGTACCAGTCGACTAGCTGCGTGTGGCATCAAAACGGACAAGACAGCGGTGTGCTGGGGTATGCGCTCGGGCGTCACAGCGGTGCCCACCAACGTGCAGTTCGACGAACTCACATTGGGCTGGAACCACGGCTGTGCCATTCGCTTCGAAGACGGTGGAGTGCAGTGCTGGGGTGACCGCAGCAGTAACCGCCTCGAAGTGCCCTTATCTCTACGTTAAGCACCAGGTAGCAGTACCCCGTAGCTCGGGTTTAATTTGCAAAGGTGCTTTGTGACGCGTCTCGGAACGGCTCGGAGCGATCTGCCACTAGAACTCGCCGCCCTTTCGTGTATTGGAGCGACGTCCCGATTTTCTCTGCACTTTTAGCTGGGTTTTGCACGTCGTCGAATAGCATGGCAGGCTTCTTGAGTGGTTTGAGCAGTCGACCCACTCGCTCCTTGGCTACCACGTCAGGTACCACACGCTTTGTCAAGTGCTGCTCCAGCAGCTTTGCCACCATTTCAAGGTTGCATAGTTGACCGTCCTTGTCTGCCACACACTGCTGAAGACAGAGGTGGCGAGGTGGGAACGCTTCTGATGCCGTAGGCAGCTTGATACTCTCCAATCTGCGCTGTGTGTGCTTCTTAGCGATCTGGCTGGTAATCGTGCTGATATTCGACGACTGTCGCGCACTTTTTGATGCCGAAGACGACGGGATGTGCAGCTTGCTGGTGGAACTGGACTGGTGCAGGATCAACAGAGACGAGTTCACCTCGTATTCCACAGGCTTAGCCACGTGGAGCGAGGCCCAGGACGATGCTCCATCCACCGAAGCGAATCCAGAAGCAGACGCACTGCGTTTCATGGCCGTACCAGTCTCCTGTGACTCGGAAGAGCCCAAGAGATAGTCATAAAGTGACGCCGACATGTGCTTCTTTGCCGTGGAGCGGTCCTTTGATCGCAACTTGCCTCGTTCTCTCTGTGTACTAGCAAGTGCCGTGCTACTGCGAGGTCCGGTACGAACTCGGAAAGGCAGCTTGAGTGCTGTCATGAGCTTCTGCTCAGCTTCTTGGATGAGTTCCTGGACCAATTCGCGCGTACTGGGCGTTAGTTGACGCATAACGGACTTGAGTCGGCCCGTGGGCAGCGCCAGTAAGATGGATTTGAACTTGGCTGCTACCACAGTGTACGGCAGTGGCGTGCCCCTCAAGACGGAGTAGGCGGCAAGACTGTAGCCGGGTTTCACCAGTTTCTCGGCCAAGACCTGTGTTCCCGAGTTTTGGTCGCTTGCTGAGGCCGCTGGAGGCTCCGGCAAACTCTCGTCCATGCTTCTAGCGAGGAAGCCTCCACATAAGATGAAGACAAGTTCGTGTGGTTGCTCTCCCTGGGCCCAGAGCTCATCCCCCACCGCGAAGAACTTGAGCAGGAAGAGGTCAAAGAGATTCTTCCACGGGATCTCCTGCGCGATGGCGGCCAAGATAGCGTTGCGGCTCAAGATATCGAACTGCACCTGGAAGCTCTTGAAGCGCGCGTTAGCAATGGAGGTCGAAAGGTTCGAGGACGAGAGAGGACGACTGGTGCTACGGGAACTCGAGGCCATGGATGCTCCTGAGCCTGAGATGGGACGCGAGCGCTGTAGTGATGAGGACGGGAGGTCTGGGACAGCCATGGAAGTAGAGCGAGAGCGAGAACCTGAACTTGAACCTGAACCAGCTGGGGTCGTGCTCGGACGAGACGCCATGCTCGACTGGGTACTACTTGCTGCGTTGTGAGTATGAGTGCAGGGCGTGGAAAGTAGAGTTGGTGGCATGCTGTGGCTGTATAAATAGTCATGAGAGCACGTTTAGGAACCGGTGAAAATGAGGATCCAAAAGGCAGTGCTATATGCTGCGAATCTGAGTGTTATATCAATGTGGGTCTGTTCTCGAGCCTCATGGTGGAGATCTGCACCATGGGATGCATCTCATGCTCATTGCATTAGTATGCCTGGTCCCGGGAAGACGCCCTCGTCGCTCTCTTTCGTCAGATGGAAGATCCGCTCAGTTGCAACGGTCTGAACCGTGTCTAGCTGAACTAGCGCCAGCACCAATGCGCCACATGCACCTTTGATCGACACTGAGTTGTTGATCCACAGGAATTGAGAACTCGAGAACTGGTCGGGGTGTTGCGCTAGCAGCTCCTTCACGGGCTGTTGCGCTTGCTCCGCGAACTGCTGTAAAGAATTGGTGACGCACGTGGCTCTCTGCGCGCGATCCATGGTCGCAGACTCGGCGCAGCTGTCACTCAGCGCTTGCGTTGGAGACTCTAGTTGCACCATAATGTCGGCCTGCACGTCCACGTCGCTAGCAATGGCAGCGCGCAGGTCGGCCGCGATCTTGTCCTCAGGGCTCGTCGCCATCTCACTCGGAGCAGACGCTCCGTTCCAGTCTAGACTGGAGGACGCCGAGGTGGATGTCAAACACGAGCACACGGCCAGCAGCGTCGCGAAGGCGAAGAGCAGGAAGACGGCGCAGCGACGCGTGCGTGAATGCATGCGCGAAGGTGACGACAAGCTTGTTGATAGCGCTTCCTATTCTTGTCTGACTCGAGTAGACTCGCTGGTAGGTTTTGACGGACCCATCAAACGAGATACGTTGTCAGGTATGCTGGATGAAAGGTTAGGACGAACTGCATCTGATAATGTCAGACGGACCAACGTTATCAGATGCAGAAAACCAGCTGTGAACATGATCATGGATACGTTCCTCGTTGGCCTTTGACCAGGAGGTCTGCTGGCCCAGCAACCAGCATGGGTGCTCTACAAAGAGTAAGTTAGGTCGCACCGAGTCGCGTTCGGACGAGACAGCCCGGTACGTGCTTGGTCCTGCTCGATGCGCTCACTCGCTGTGAAGAATGCGGGCTGTAGAGTTGGCGACAAGTTTGTAGAACTGCCGGTAGCTGTATGTGCGTAAGTGTAAAAAGGGACCAAGTGGCAATGCTATTCGCTTTGAGCCTGCGCTTCGCACCTACGCTCGTGTGCTCTCGAATTCCAGGATGGAGATCCACGGCTTTGTATGAGGTTCTCCGATATTTCGTTGCTGCACTTCATCACGTACAGATGTTCGCCACCCTCTCGTCCAAAGAAATTGCGAAATGGCTCGGCAGATCAATCTTCTTCACTGTGCCCAGCTGCGTGACCTCCAGCACAAACTTGCCACATGCGCCGTTCATGATAGCAGCGTTGCCGATGCACAGCGACTTCCGCCTCGAGAAGTGGTTGAAGTGTTGCGCCAGCAGCTCTTTCACGGGTTCTTGTGTCAATTCCGTAAGCTTTTCGTATGTTGTCGATACGAACGCAGCTCGTTCAATGCAAGTCGTGGTTGCGAACTCTGAGCTGCTCACGAACAGTGATTTCTGTAGATCCTCAAGATGTCCATCTACACGCTGCAATCTTTAGCACTGTGAGCGCACAGACCACAATCCCCTCCAGATCCATAGACATTTCCTCCGTGCTCTTCACCATTTCATCCAAGTCAACAGTCCAGACCAGAGAACACCGTATAGTCAGATGCCGAGGACACGGACAGCAGTGCTGCTATGATGGCGTTTGTAGAACAGGAGGGGCAACGCGTGCGTAAATATCTGTGAGAAGACGAGGTATGTGTGTCGACGGCATTTTCAATTGGCTCATCGGACCTGCAGACAGTCAAGAATTCGCATATATGCCGGATAAAAACGTAGCACAGCATGCAGCTTTACCGCTTCGCGACAGCGACAGCGCGCTCGGCTTCTTTGTCCGCCAACGATCGGGAAATCCGCTGTGCCAGCAACTGGCACGGGTGCTCCACCAAGTGGTAGGCCGTCGTCGTCAAGAGCACCACCAGTGTGAAGCGCGACAGCATGCGGTCGTAGTAGTTGTGCTGGTGGCTGATGGTCGGGTTCCACACCACGAAGCTGTGCAGCAGGTAGACGGAGAAGCTGACCTTGCCCAAGTAGCGCAGCGCGCTCCACTCCAGCACCGCGCTCACGCCTGACGGCAAAGCCATCTCGATCACGAACAGAGTGGTGACGAGCACGCTCGTGAACGGGAAGCCGGGCGTGTGAGGGGCCGGGTCGCTGTGCACCCAGTCGAAGAGGAACGCGCGGAAGCACACGCTGAACAGCAACAGCAGCGTAAATAGCTCGACGCTCCGAATCGCGAGCGTATGCGGCGTGCGGAACTCAAAGCCAGAAGCTTTCTTCCACGTGTCGAACTTGACGAAGATCGTCGCCGCCATGGAGCCTGCGAGAAAGGTGGGGATGTGAGGCAGCATGGGCGCGTGGCTCGTGCGGAACTTGAACCAACCCTCGTGGATGACCCAGGCGTAGAGCGGGATGAAGGCCACCCACCACAAGTGACGCATCTTGAGCACGGCCAGCACGAACACAGGGATGGCGAAGTAGTACGAGATCTCCAGCGGCAGCGTCCAGAGCACAAAGTACCGGTGCGTGAAGTCAAAGGTGAGCACTTTGCACAGGTCGTAGTGGTTCTTGGGCACCAGGTAGTACCGCGTCTTGTCCTCTTGCGGCAGCAGCCACACCACGACCGCCGTGACCGCAAACAGCGGGTATACGCGCAGGAACCGCTTGGTAAAGTAGTCCACCAACGTGAGCACCCACTGATGGTAGCTGGCCTGGTGCGAAAGCAACTGCATGCTCTTCCGCATGAAGAGCATTGTCAGCAGAAAGGACGAGAGTACGAAGAAGGTGTCCACAGCGCATGCGCCCAGATTTACGTCCTGCATGTACTCCCCAGAGTGCTGTGTCATCACCAGCAGCGCTGCGAGGCCCCGAACACCGTCGAGGAACAGGATCTTGGCGTGCGTCGGCGCAGCTGCGGGGGCAGCTTTGGCCACAGCGACCGGAAGCGTGTTTCTGGCGTCCGCAGACCCCAGGAGGGGTGCGCGCTCGCCCGCCTCTTGCACGCGCAGCGCACAGCACGACACGTCGCTGGGCTTGGAGCCGCGTTCGCGCAGCATATTCGCCCGCCTCTCTGCTTCGCCGTCGACCGTGGGCGCCACAGCTTCAGTGCTGACGTTTGCGGCGGGGGTGGGATCGCGTGTCTACTGGAGTAACTGAGCGGCTATAAAGTGTGAGGGAGGCGACGCATCTTCAAGGCCCAGCTGCCAATTGGGTCGGTAGTTTGTGAAA
>JAADYK010000087.1:0-41488 GCA_023338225.1 Halophytophthora batemanensis
AAGTGCAATACAAGTAAAACGGGGCGCGCCGAGTAAAGCAAGGGCAGCACAAGCGGTTCGGGGGCCACATCGCTCCCTCGAGCAAGCGGAGTGGGCTTTGCAGGCGCTTGTCCCCAATTGGCCAGCGCGGCGCGGTGCGCGCTGCCACCACGCCGACGTCACCGATGTGGCCGTCGTCTGGATCAGAGAAACAGAAGTGAGGCGGTTGCCGCACACTGCGTTCTCGTATGCTGGAGGCCTCTCTCATGCTTTGAGGGCTCGCGACTCCAATCCGACGAACATCTGATTACATCTCTCAGAAGTGCATGCAGCCCACTCAATGCAATCCGGAAGTGCCCTCCATCTCCCCGTGAATGCGAGACCGAGTCCCAGAGGCGGGCGGGCGAGTTCGGCCGAGCAGGCCCAATCCTCGAAGATAGGCCTGCAGGGCCAAGCGGGTACGCTGGACACCACGAAGGACGCGTGGAGCACGCCGATGCACGAGCGAGCGCTGTAGCTGGCATGAGCGAAGTTGCGCGGTGCCCGCCGCCTTTTGCTTGGACATCATCGACACAGCCAGGGGCACAAACAACAACTGGCCGAGATTGGGGCAGAAAGCATCAAAGACTGGGAAAGAGCCGGTTGCCATCCAATCAAGTACTTTGGACAAAACCGAGGCAGAGGCACCCCCTCTTCCGACAACCCGCCCGGCTCTGGTTCACTTTGTGGCTCCCACGGTCACTTGGCTCCAGTATGCCAACGACAAGTCTGGATTAACCTCCATTCCTATCCCCAACAGATTAACTGCAAAAGTCGGCATATTTTTCTTTGCAAGCAAAAGCGACTTGCGCAAAGTATGCAACGTGGCAAACGTCCGTTTGGCGTGATCACGTTCCTGCCCGGCACCGCACAACAAAACTAAGCAAAATAGATCTTGGCAAGGCGAGCCAGGAGCCCCGCCTCGCCCCGCCCCGCCGGCACATTACCGCAGCACATGCGGTGCTATTTACATTCCCCCCTGGTTGCACCCCAGCGTGAACCTCACGCCGTAGCTTCAAGCTCAAGCTCTTGGGTAGAGCATGAAACCTTCAGGATGAGTATTAGCCAGCAAACCAGAGAGAGAGAGAGAGAGCTCTGGATCAGCCCAGTCGGGTACTCAGGCGGCTCGAGTCTCGGCTGCTGCAGACTGCTGGCTGCAGACTGCTGGCAGACCAGAGCTCATTCTCCAATCTGCCGCCAACCACACGGACCCTGCCAGCCACGCAGCAGAGCGCTCAAGTCGAGATGGAGTCTCCTGGCAAATATGACAAGCTGGTGACGGGGGAAGACTCACTGGAGACCGGGCGCGACGGCATGCCGCAGGAGATCTGGGACGACATGGTCAAACGCGAGAAGTTCATCTACTTCTCGCTCATGTTCCTCAACGGCTCCGTGCTCTGGGCCTACTACTCGTGTTTGAGCGCGCAGGACTTCTACACAGTGGAGTTCGCCGACTCGGGGCTGGACTTCTCCTTCCTCACGACGCTCTGTACGGCCTGGCCCATGGTGCTGGGTCAGGGCCTGCAGATGTTCTTCGGGCTGGACAAGAAGTTCTCGCAGCAGACGCGGGTGCACGTGGGCTACGGTATCTTCATCACCATGGCCATCCTCATCATGGTCTTCAGCGCCATCAACTTTTCGAACGAGAAGACGGGCGGTGTACTGGTGCTCATGTGCTTTGGCGCCATCGGCTTCGGCAACTCGCTGTCTGAGGCCACCTACTACACGTTCGCGGCGCTCTTTCCCGTGGAGAAGTTCACGAATGGCGTGCAGATCGGCAACACGTGCGCCGGTATCCTCAACATCACCGTGGCTACCGTGCTTCGGCTGGCCGTGGGTGGCGTGCACCAGACCGGCGACTCGACTAAGCTGGCCTTCTACCTCTTCTTCGGCCTGCTAGTCGTAGTGCTGCTGAGCGCCATCGTGCTCTACCGCTACCTGGTGAGTCTGCCGTGCGTCAAGTTCCTTATGGAGCGCAACGAAGAGTCCGCCAAGGAGGAGCACCTGGCCAACCAGTCCATCGGCCGCACGCTGGCCAACTTGGGCCGCATCTTCCGTATCATCTGGGTGCCGGCGGTGGCACAGTTCCTCGTCTTCTTCGTGTCGCTCTCGGTCTTCCCGGGCTTCGGCTGTGCGGCGTCACGTAACCTGTACCCGCCCTACAACGCCGAGGCGCATGACCTCACGGCTACCTGGTACTGCTCGCCGGGTATTATCGGCAGCTACAACTACGGCGACTTTATCGGTCGCGTGCTGTGCACAGCTGCCGTGTACAAGGTACTGGGCAACATGAACCTGTGCTTTGGACTCTCCGTCGCGCGCCTGGCCTTCATCCCGCTGCTGCTGATGGGTGTGGCGGGCACGTCGCTCTACGCCTTCCCGTTCGGCAGCATGGGCGCGCTGGCCTTCAACATTGTGCTCAACCTGCTCATTGGCCTCTCCACGGGGCTCTTGTCCACGCTGACTATGGGCGTGGCGCCGCGCATGCTGAAGCCGGAGGACCGCGAGTCGGGCGGCGCCGTCATGGTCTTCTGCCTCTTCCTGGGCATCGCCTCGGGCTCCACCTTCGGCTTCCTGGTGAGCGACAACGGCTGGCTCGGCCTCTGAGGCGAAGGACGGCGCCGTAGCTCTCTGCTCTCGCTTGGCGTTTGCACGAGCACAGGTTTCCACCGAGCCTCTTTTACCCGCGTTGCACTTGGAGTTAATATGGGCCTTTTCGGCAATTCGTGCTTTTCCTTTTACCTCGGGGCAATGCTGAAGGCGCCCAAAACATTCCAAACTGGTATTGTATTCTTTTTTCTAGCTGTAAACGAGCGGCCCCCCTCAAGCAGCAACCAAGCAGAACAGGCGTGTCACCGAGTTACTACGAGATCACATGCAAAAACCGGCCAGTCGCGCGGCCACGCACTGTACCTCCTGCGGGCTCGGTGGCCACCGCTGTCGACCTCGACCTCGAGGCTCGAGGCTCGAGGCCGGTCTGCCGGTCTGCCGGTTTGCCATTCTGCAACTCGCCGCCTTGGACGCAAGCCGAGGCCAGACAGAGAGACCCGGGCCTGCTACCACCCTTCTCGACTCGCAGTTCGCAGTTCGTACGCGCCACGATGGACTCGCCGAGCAAGTACGACAAGCTGTCGACGCCCGAGGCCGCGGTGGAGGCTGGGCGCGACGGCATGCCGCAGGAGATCTGGGACGACATGGTCAAGAACGACAAGAAGATCTTCTTCTCGCTCATGTTCCTCAACGGCTCCGTGCTCTGGGCCTACTACTCGTGCCTGAGCGCACAGGACTTTTACACGGTGCAGTTCGCCGACTCGGGGCTGGACTTCTCCTTCCTCACGACGCTCTGCACGTGCTGGCCCATGGCGGTGTCCTACGGCATCCAGATCGTCTTCGGGCTGGACAAGGCCTTCTCGCAGCGGTCGCGCGTGTACGTGGGCTACGGCATCTTCATCGCCATGGCCGTGCTCATCATGGTCTTCAGCGCCATCAACTTCTCGAGCGACAAGACGGGTGCCATCCTCGTGCTCGTGTGCTTCTGCCTGGTGGGCGTGGGCAACTCGTGCTCGGAGGCCGTGTACTACACGATGGCGGCGCTCTTCCCCATTTCCAAGTACTCGACGGCCGTGCAGGTGGGCAACGGTACGGCTGCCATCTTCAACATCACTCTGGCGACGATCCTGCGTCTGGCTGTGGGTGGTGTGCACCAGACGGACAGCTCCACGACGCTGGCCTTCTACCTCTTCTTCGGACTGCTCATCGTGGTGCTGCTCAGCGCCATCTTCGTGTACCGCCAGCTGCTGGCGCTGCCGTGCGTCAAGTTCCTCATGGAGCGCAACGAAACCGCCACGCGCGAGCAGAACTTGGCCAAGAAGCCTGTGGGCGAGACGGTGGCCAACCTCTGGCGCATCTTCTGCATCATCTGGGTGCCGGCCGTGACGCAGTTCCTCGTCTTCTTCGTGTCGCTCGTGGTCTTCCCGGGCTTTGGTTGTGCCGCGGCGCGTAACCTGTCGACCCCGTACGCGGACGTGGACCACACGCTCACGAGCAAGTGGTACTGCTCGCCGGGCATTGTGGGCAGCTACAACTACGGCGACTTCCTCGGGCGTGTGGTGTGCGTGGCTGCCGTGTACAAGGCGCTGGGCAACATGTACCTGTGCTTCGGACTCTCCCTGGTGCGTCTGGCCTTCATCCCGCTGCTGCTGATGGGCGTGGCCGGCACGTCGCTCTACTCGTTCGGCTACGACGACATGGGTGCCATCGCCTTCAACATTGTGCTCAACCTGCTCATCGGTCTCACGACGGGTGTGTTGTCTACGGTGACGATGGGTGCGGCGCCGCGTATGCTGAAGCCGGAGGACCGTGAGTCGGGCGGCGCCGTGATGGCCTTCTTCCTCTTCCTGGGCCTGAGCGTGGGGTCGACCGTCGGCTTCTTCTTCCGCGACCAGGGCTGGCTCGGCCTGTAGACAGATACGCAGCGCTGCTGCTTTCTGTCTGTCTGCGATCGTGCCTCTCGTGTCTCTCCTTTGTGCTTTACTGTGCTGCTGGGGCGCTGGCGACTAGAAAGTCGGTGCCACCAGCGAGAGATGGCAATACACTTAGTTTCTTCCTTGTGAAGGTGTCTCCTGGTCTGGTCGAGGTGCTATATCTGGGCTGCATTCTGCTCTTGCAGAAGTAGTAGCAGCATTGTATCGCGTGGTGGTTGCTGCAGACTTGGTCATGGCGAGAGCCACCCGCACGTACGTGTGCCTGGCGTTCTCCCATCTCTACGCCGACAGCAGACGCCGCTTGACGTCTTGTGTGTGTGTGACTACAGCCGGCAGTGCGCTTTGTGTCGGCAGTTCTACGGCTCGGGTCTGCTGGCCAATGTCTCCGCCGCCGTACGTCTCTCTAGCGTCACTACCAGCTTCAAACGCATGCAAACGGAGCGTTTGACGCGCTACTAACTCCTGTCTGCGCTTTAGGAGCTGCTGCGTGCGCGTCGTATGCTGCTGGAGCGCAGCACGGCCGACGATGGAGGCACAGGCCGACAGGTACGCCAGGGCTTGGCGCAGTTCCTGGACGAGCTTTCTCACGAGAGACAGCAGCAGCAGCAGCACACCCCGCTAGACGTCTGCGCTCTGTGCGTGCAGTTCCTGCCGTCTACGTACCACGAGGCCAGCAGCGCCCAGGAAGAGGAGGAACTGCGAGCGCTGCATCTGGCTGGCTATGCCAGTGCTGGGCGTCAAGCAGGCCGCCCCACCTCTTCGGTGCACGCTCTGGCGTCGCGTCGAAGTAGCAACACGCCCATGCAGGCAACGCAGCCACACACGCACTCAAGCCTCGTGATCCAGCACCAGTTCCCCAAGAAACCAGCGAGAAAGGCGGACAAGGTTGCGATGACGCCGAGAGTTGCGGCCAGAACGCAGCGACCGCGGAGCTCCTCGCACCGGGTTGCTGTGAGAGCGGTGGACTCTCCACCCACGTATCGCCTGCTCTCGAACGACGCCACGCGCGTGCTGCGCATTGAGGCGCCGATAGCGACAGAGGAAGAGCAGGATGGACTACTGGCGGCCGCGAGCGTCATGTGCGACTTGCGCGCCCAGGAGATGCTCCAAGGCGCTGCCATCCTGCGCGCCGAGCGTCAGCGCCAGGAGAAGCGCTGCCAGCAGCGAGCGGTGATGGCCAGGACGGCGCAGATGGTGGCTCAGCGTCAAGGTGAATGTGCAACTGGCACGGAGGTTCACCAGAACTTGGTGAATGTGTTGCGTGGCGGCGCGCTGGGCGTTCCCGGAGCCGAGTCGCTTTATGCAGGCGTGAAGCTCGTGCAGACGCCGGAGAACTCGATGCAACAGGACGAAGCGGAGAGGGAGATGCCGGCAAGGAGCCTTGCCACGCGTGCAGCTGGAGTCGTTGCGACTAGGAAGCACGCTCGCCACTGCAAGACGGAGCTGCTCTTTCCAGCGTTGCCAACGCCTTCGCTCGCAGCAACCAAGGCGAAGCAGTAGATAGAGTACGACCTGGTTGCTTCGGCCACGCACTAGCACTTTGACGTTCACGAAGAGTTGGGAGGGGGTGCTGGACCTCTTGATGCATCGCGAATGGTGAGTTCCCTGCCGAACGGTGAGGTGGAGCTTGTCCAGTGCATCGTTCGCTGCCTCAGCACGGTCCTCCATAAGGGCGTGGACGAGCAACACCTCCATCCGGAAGAGTGCTCGGGTTCGAGACGCGGTGCTGGTCATGTGGAGCAGCACCTTGAAGCAGTTGACAGTCCGTGCCAACCAAATGGCTTTCCACCAATCCGGGGCAGTTCTACCTCCAATTTGGCTCCACTGCCCAAATGCAACCTCCTCATTGGCTAATAAAGACAAACGTGCATTCTCGCCTACTTCCCATTTTCGATCCATTTTCGCCAACAAAGCACGACCCGCGCAGTATGGCGGGCGGATTCGCGCTCGCTACCGGCGGCTTCCTGGATGGCGACGCGCGTGCGGTGCCGCAGCATGTGCTAGACAAGCTTGCGGCGTTGTCTGCTGGCTCTCTGGAGGCGCTGGTGGCCGCTGCTGCCGTGGACATGACGCGCGACCACACCACATCCGTAAACGACGACCCGAACGCGGCCTCGGCAGTGCAGCCAGACCAGTTCCCGGGCGTAAGCGAAGCGGATACCCGCGACATATACGCTGCAGTGTGTGCGATCGTGGCTACATGTGCTAGAGACAACGTGCTCCAGTCTGCAGCGGCGCAGCGGTACGTCCACCCACAACAGAGACAAGCTTGCACGAGAGTTCCGCTCTGACTGAAGGAAGTTACGGCTTTGCTTTACTGTTGCTGTATATCTACGGCTGCAGGCAGCAACTGTACGCCATGGGAATCGAGGATGACGCTCTACAAACGACTCTACTGCCGCTGCTGGGCGCTGCTGTGCCCAAACTGCAGCGCGTTCTGGAGCAAACCAGTACGTCCACGCCAATCTGTCCGTGCTGTGACTCAAGGCCTGCTTTGATCGGCGAAGTAGGCTCACTTGGCTGTGCATTTGCTTCACTAGGCTTCGACTTTGCGCACGTGGTGGACGTGAAGTGGCGACTAGACTACGTGCTACGCTCTAGTAGCGCTGGCCGCGTGCACGAGCCGCTCTACCTGGTGCAACTCAAGCTGCAGCCGCCGTCGCCCCAAGCCGAGCTGGAGAAGCTAGTGTTCTCCTGCTCCGTGGAAGAACTGCGGGCACTTGTGTACCGCATCCAGGAAGCTGCCAACGAGATCGAGAAGCTGGCTGCTGGCACACCTTCGCAGCTCCGGACCACCGTCTGAAGGAGACATCGTCGCGGGAAGAGTATTTGGTATTTGATGCACGAGGCAAGGTCATCTCGAACGTGAAACAGCATGAAGAGGGGCGTGCAGTCGGATTATGTTAGCAGCAGGGTGGCTGATAGTCATCCAGTTCTAGCAGCGAGGCTGGATGGAGCTGTAGCACGCTACTTCACAGAGTGAGGTACTGGTTTGTGTGCTTTGGCTAACGCGGTCGGGACGATCAGTTAGTAGCGATCGTTGTTGCTCTGCGTGACGACCACATTGCCCTTCTCGAGCAACTGGATGTCCTTCTCCAGCTGCGTGAGTTCCTTCTCGAAGGTCTCTTTTCGGCGCACCTTGCCCAGCGTGTCGAAGACGACGTTGTGGCAGAGCTTCTGGTACTTAGCGTTCACGTGGTCCCACTTGGCCTTGAGGGCGTCCACGAGCTCCAAACGTTCATTCTCATCCATGGGATCGGCACGACCGCGACTGTCCTCTTCCAGCAGGCTGCGGTTCTGGCGCACGAACTCCTCGATCATGGAGTTCTCGCGCTCGATCTCGTCCTTGACCTGGCCCAGGTAGCGTGGCACCTCGCCGTAGTCCTCCTTCTTCATGTACTGCGGTGGCTCGTGCTTGACGCGTGCACGGTTGCCCGGCACAGCCAGGATGGTCTCAACAGCGTTAGCCGTCACAAAGTTCTTGGCCGACTTGAGTCCCATGATGGGCTTGTCGTCCTTCTTCACCACGGCAGGCTTGGCTGGCCCGGAGTACGTGAACTTGCTCGCTGTAAGCAAAGCAGAAGGAGTGGAAGAGTGAGTTTCCAGCCTTGTAACTCGCCTTCACTCACGCGTACAACCAGGAACTCGAGTAGAGTACGTACGCTTCTTGCTGACCAAAGCGCCGGCGCCGCGCTCGCCCTTGCGGATGAAGGCCTTTGGGTCAGGCTTGGATGGGACACGACCGAAGCCACGGGCGCTCGCGGGCTTCTCTATCCGTGCAGCAGCGCCCAGATTGGCGCCTTCCAGCTTGGTCTTACCTCGCACGCCGAAGGTGCTGCCTGTGGGCTGGATGTGCGGGTCGAACTTGGAGCGGTAGCGCTCGGGCTTCACCGGCTGCACCTCCACCTTGGGGATGAGGTTGTAGATGCATTCGTCGCGCTGCATGGCGGTCTCAGCTGCTGTCTCGACTGTTGCTGCCTCGGGGGATGCAGAGCGGGTGGCAATGTCGGCCTCGGGTTTCTCGAAATGCTGGAGCTGGTGCAGCGCTGTAAGGACGAGGGGGAAGGCACATGTGGAGGAGAGCGAGCTATCTTTATGCGCTTGGCGTCGTTGCAAGTCCATACATTTTTAGCCAGCACCTGGGAAGGCGAGCACTTGTTACGTTAGTTTACACGCGTACTTTACATCGATCAAGTCCGTCTCGCACAGGACTTTTCAGTGCCAGCTACAATGCGAGCTCGGCAGTTGGGTTACTCGCATGCCGCGTGCTTGCGAATGCGCTGCGTGCCAGCAACCGGAGCCTCGTCACTCTCTCCGTCGTCCTCCTCGTCCTCGTCCGGGAAGTCGTCCGCCTTGACTACAAACTCGTACTTCGGCTCAGCCTCCACCAAGATAGGCAGCTCTGGGGCCGTCGGTGAGGGCGTCGAAGGAGCGAGTGGCTCGACGTCGTCGCCGGCGTCTGGCAACCCCGACACGTCCGTGGTCGGCGTCTCTGTAGCCACCGAAGGCATCCCAGCATCCTCGGTGCTCTGCGAAGAAGTCCCAGAGCTGGAACTGTTAGTGCTTTCCGTCTGGACCACGGTATCGGCATTGAACGGCGTCATCCCGAGCTCCTGAACGAACACACCGTTATCCCAGAGCTTCTCGAACTGCTCCGGGAAGAATGTGCCGGCACTGGGTCCACGTAGCGCCATGTCCGACTGGCCTGAGCACTCGCCGTCGCTCTCGCCGGGAGGCTTCACCCACACAAAGTGGTCCACGAACTCACAGCCAGTGTCGCTCGACGGCAATGCGCCCATGCCGGCCCACTTGGCATTGCACCACTCCGTGCTCGAGGGCGGCACGAAGTTGCGGGAGGTGTCCACGATGCAGTGGTACTTGCCGTTTGTAGCGCGCGCGAACCGCTCACACGTGGCTGCCATCTCGGCGGTGGAGCGGTAGTTGGACGTGTTGAGCGAGATACCCTTGCACTTGCCCTCGGGATCGATGGACTGCACAAGCTTGGCCACGCTTGCCACCTCTTCGTCGGTCGTGACGGTCCAATACCCCACGTCCAGGTAGATCTCAGCCTGGGCGTTGCACGCCAACGTGTCCAGCGCCACGCGGAGATTTTCAGCGTACCCATTCGCGTGCCCACAACTGTCTTCGTCGGCGAGTAGACCCAGTGCATCAGGCTCCAGGATGTAGATGACTTGGCGGTCACCAGCAGCGTCGGCGAGCAGCTTCAGGAAGCTGAGGTAGTCCTCGGCATTGGCATTGAGGCCGCCGCTGGAGTATCCGTGCGCACAGTCCTTCTGAGGGAGACCGTACACGACGATGGTCGGTGGGCGGCTGTTCTCACTGGATGACGAGCACTTGGGCAGCACGACACTCGTGGCCAGCGACGCCACATCCGAGACGCGGTCTGTGTACCATTGGGCGATCTGTTGGTTTGCCACGAGCTCGATCTGGGTCTTGAGGTGAGGATACGCTGCTACGGCCCCCGCGTAGGAGCCACTCAGCACTGCTTGACAGTTGGGGGCACCCGCAGAGGCACTGGAGGCCGCGAAAGCCGTGAGCATCAGTGCGAGATATTGGCTGGCGGGCTTCATGGTCGCTTGGAAAGGCTGGGAGGCCCGAGAGGCCGGGGGCGACGTGAGAAAGCGAGGCTTCTGGTGGTTGTGGTGCCGACGAGCTGGTGAATTGGATTCTGGTGGAGAGTGCGCGTGGAACCCACCTCGCTGCCCCCATGCCTGGTAAGTTAGACATTTGATGGCAACGAGCTCGTCCTGGAGACCTCTTCTTTGCTCGACAGGCCTGTGGGAAACTCTGTCGATGTCCCCCACGGACTCGAGGAAGAAAACAGAGCAGCATGCAGCCCACCACAAGCTCCAACAAGGCGAGTGGAGCGGTGGACCCCTGGCAGAGAAGGCTCGGCAGGGAGAGGATGGCAGTTTGGGTGCGAACGTCTTAGCCGAGGTCGAACTGTGCGATCTGCGTCTCGGGGCTCTGGCCGGACAGTACTCCGTGCTCCGTACTCGGCACGCTAAATGAAAAACTTTCGAACAGCCGCTTGGAATTCCTGCGAGATGTCATCGTTATTTTTGCGTTCCCCCTGCATAATTCGCCGGCATCAAGACCAGGGTTGGCCAATCATAGATTATGTGGGATCTAGCCTATCAGCTACTCGTGACACCTAAGCAGTCCTGGCACCTCCTTTGGATGCAACACGCTCCATACTGCCATGGATCCCGACCGCGCAATACCACGAGTGCTCTGCTCTCTCTAGGCGAACCAAGGACAAGTCGTGGTTCCAACTAAACAACGTGGTCGAGAAGCTTCCCACGCCCGACAGATCACCCCAGTCTTCTCCTGACGTCGTCATGCTGGATGGAGAGACCCCGAACAGTGCCATCAAAATCCGGATCTACCCGACCAAGCCCCAGAAGTCCCTGCTCAACAAGATGTTCAAAACACACCGTGCGGTCTACAACAAGCTTATTGAGAGCTCTCGAGAGGACTGCTACGTGCTCAAGAAGTCCGAGCTGGTCGCGAAAATACTGACCGATATCGCGGAAACGCACGCTGGCGACCTACCTTCCCGACCACCACCTTGAGATGCCCGAAGAAGCAATGGAGTCGACATTCCGAGATTTCACGAAGGCGCTGGAATCACCGAAGGCTCTGTATCAAGCGCTCAAGGAGAAGGGCAAGAAGACGACGTTCCCGGCACTCCGATTCAAGTCGAAGAAGAACAACTCTTCCTCCATCGAACTACGGGCTCGGGGCTTCAAGTCATCGGAAGGACCTGAAGAACGAACACCTGCTCACCCGGGTTCCTGGAGTCCGGGTGCCCGGAGACGCCTACTCCGTGGTTGTTCGTTGAGCATGAGCCTGCTCGCACACATCGACCCGAAGCAGGAAACGGCATGTCTTCTAGGGCCAGAACGGTACTTGGATATCTCATGGTAGCTTAGAGATAAGTCGAGGCGTTGTTGAACCTCTTGAAAAGCGTCATCGAATGCCCAGCATAATCGCGAGTCAGCAATTCAAAACCGAGTTGTGAATCATTGGACACGATTCAATTTTGAGTTGCGTGTCAAGATTTTCCCGCTGTGGAGCAGGAGTCAAAGAACGAAGCGAAGGACGGAAGCGCGGCGCCAAGAAGCTGCTGCTCGCGACGCATCTGGTGGGCTTTCGACGCTGCGCATACGCCTGCAAAGCCTTCTCCGTCAACCTCCTCCGTCTTCCGCATCTATCTTGACGTGCGTGATCTCCGAGTGACTTCTGTGGACCAATAAAAGCGTGGTCAAAGATGGCGTACAACTACGTGGCCACGGCGCAAAAGCCCACGAGTGTGACGCACTCGTTAACGGCAGCGTTCACAGGCGCCAACGACACGAATTTGTTGCTGGCCAAGAACACACGCTTCGAGGTGCATCTGCTGACGCCCGAGGGCCTGCAGCCGCAGCACGACATCAACCTGTACGGGCGCATCGCGATCTTCGAGAGCTTCCGCGCGGCCAACGAGCCGCAGGACTGGCTCTTCATCGTCACGCAGCGCTTCCAGTTTTGCGTGCTGGCTTACGAATCCTCGACGCAGCAGATCATCACTAAGGCGCACGGCAACATCCGCGACTCTATTGGGCGCAGCAGCGAGATTGTGACCAGCGGTAACATTGACCCGGAAGGTCGTCTCATCGGCATGAACCTGTATGAAGGCTACTTCAAGGTGATCCCCATCGATAGCGGCAAGGGCATCCTCAAGGACACGTTCAACATTCGCTTGGACGAGCTGCGCGTCATCGACATCAAGTTCTTGCATGGGTACAACAAACCCACGATCTGTGTTCTCTACGAAGACTACAAGGCGGCGCGTCATCTCAAGACGTACCACATCTTGCTGAAGGAGAAGGATTTTGCTGAAGGCCCCTGGGCGCAGTCTAACGTGGAAGCTGGCGCCAGTCTGTTGATCCCCGTGCCTGCGCCGTGCGGCGGCGTACTCATCGTGTCGAACCAGACCATCGTGTACCACAACGGCAGTTCGTTCCACGCCATCCCCATGCAAAGCACGGTGATCCAGGTCTATGGCGCCGTGGACAAGGACCGCTTTTTGCTGGCCGACCAGTACGGCACGCTGTCGGTGGTGGCGCTGCAGCACAGCGGGCGAGAGGTGAGTGGCGTGCATTTGGAGGTGCTGGGCGAGACCAGCATCGCGTCCTGCCTGTCGTATCTGGACAACGGCGTGGTGTTCGTGGGCAGCACTTTCGGCGACTCTCAGCTCATCAAGTTGAACCCAGAGCGCGACGAGCACGGCTCGTACATTGACGTCCTGGACACGTACGTGAATATCGGCCCGATTATCGATTTTTGTGTGATGGACCTGGACCGTCAAGGTCAGGGCCAGATTGTGACTTGCAGCGGTGCCGACAAGGACGGCACGCTTCGTGTGATCCGCAACGGGATCGGCATTAACGAACAGGCAAGCGCAGAGCTTCCAGGCATCAAAGGCATGTGGTCGTTGCGTGAGTCGTTTGCTTCGGAGCACGACAAGTACCTGCTGCAGAGCTACGTGAACGAGATCCGCATCTTGGCTATTGGCGACGAGGACGAGATGGAGGAGAAGGAGATCCCGGCCTTTGCCAACGTCAAGACGCTCTGCTGTCGCAACATGTGTGGCAACGCGTGGCTGCAGGTGACCGAGTCGGAGGTGCGGGTGATCAACTGTGATACGTTTGAGCTGTCGTCGACATGGTCGCCGGTCGCGGGCTCTCGGATCACCGTCGCATCTGCCAATCCGACGCAAGTGGTGGTCGCCACGTCGGGTGGCGTGCTGGTGTACCTGGAAGTACAGGATCGCCAGGTCGTGGAGAAGACGCAGGTCAAGATGGAGCACGAGATCGCGTGCGTGGACATCACGCCGCTTGCATCTAGTGCCAGTGCGGGTGGCGACGTTACGATGACGGGCGCGTCGAGCCACTGGGAAGCGGCAGTGCTGCGCAGCACGCTTTGTGTGGTCGGCCTTTGGACCAATTTTTCCGTGTGTGTGCTCCAACTCCCAACCCTGCAGACGTTGACCACGGAAGCTCTGGGCAAAGACTTGCTGCCACGTTCTGTGCTGTGCAATACGTTTGACGGGAGGGACTATCTCTTGGTGGGACTTGGCGACGGAAGTCTCATGAACTTCGAGCTGGGGATCGAGCAAGGGACGCTCGGTGCGCGAAAGCGGGTGTCGCTCGGATCGCAGCCCATCTCGCTGTCGATCTTTCGCTCCAAGAACATGACCCACGTGTTCGCCGCGTGCGACCGGCCCACGGTCATCTACTCGAACAACAGCAAGCTCCTGTACTCCAACATCAACACCAAGGAGGTGAACGTCATGTGTTCATTCGACACGGAATCTTTCCCGGAGTGTCTCGCGCTGTCGTCAGAAGAGGAGCTGACGATCGGTACCGTGGACGACATCCAAAAACTGCACATCCAGACGTTCCAGCTGAATGAATGGGCTCGTCGGATCGCTCACGACGCCGACTCGCATACGCTGGGCGTGCTGACAGTGAACTTTACGGTGGACGACACGGGCGAAGAGGTGGACCAGGGCTTCGTGCGGCTGCTGGACGACCAAACCTTCGAGGTCCTGCACTCGTACCGGCTAGACCCGTTTGAGACACCTTGCTCAGTCGTTGTTTGTCCGTTCACAGGAGATTCGTCGAGCGTCCCGTACTTTGTTGTTGGCACGGCGTACGTACACGAGGAAGAGGCCGAGCCGCACCAGGGTCGCATCTTGGTGTTCACGGTCTCAGGGATCCACGGAGAGAGGAAGCTCCAGTTGGTCACGGAGAAGGAAGTCAAGGGTGCAGTCTACTGCCTGAACGCGTTCAACGGGAAGGTGCTCGCGGGTGTGAACAGCAAGGCGCAGCTATACAAGTGGAGCGAGAACACTGACAACAAGAAGGAGCTGGTTTCCGAGTGCGGCCACTATGGCCACACTCTGGTGCTTTACATGGAATCCCGAGGCGACTTCATCGTGGTGGGCGACCTGATGAAGTCCATTTCGCTCCTGAGCTACAAGCAGCTCGACGGGAGCATCGAGGAAATCGCGAAGGACCTGAACTCCAACTGGATGTCTGCTCTGGGGATAGTGGACGACGACACGTACATCGGCAGCGAGACTGATTTCAACTTGTTCACGGTCCAGCGTAACAGTGGCGCGGCATCCGATGAAGAGCGCGGGCGACTGGAGACTGTAGGCGAGTTCCACTTAGGCGAGTTCGTGAACCGCTTCCGGTACGGCTCTCTCGTCATGCAGAACAACTCGAGCACTTTCCAAGCCACGGCGGCGAGCAATTCGTCCGATATGCTGGATGTGGGGCAGCCAGCTCCCAGTCCACCTGCCGTGCAAAGCCAATCGATGCTTTTCGGAACGGTCAGCGGCATGATCGGTGTGATCATGCCGATCAGCAAGGAGCAGTATCACCTGCTACTGCGTATCCAGCAGGCACTCACACAGGTGGTCAAGGGCGTCGGCGGGTTCTCGCACAAGGACTGGCGCACGTTCGAGAACCGACGATCGGTGGCGGAAGCGCGCAACTTCATTGATGGCGACTTGGTGGAGAGCTTCCTGGACCTGCCGAAGCCGCAGATGATGAAGGTGGTGGACAAGCTGAACAACGATGGTCATCTGGACGACACGGATCCCTTCACTGTGGAGGATTTGACTCTCCGGATCGAGGAGCTGTCCCAGCTGCACTAAGTCGCTGGGGCGCGAGTAAGGAAATGGAGGCGTGGAGAGTTCGAGCAAAGACATCGGAAACACGAAGCAGTAGCCTTGAAGCGAAGGTTTGCGTTGTATGCGTGGAAGTGGACGAACGGCTTGAAGCAATGGATATTAGTGTTGCTGGCGTTGTGGGCGCTAGCGTTAGTGACTCGGGGATCAGCCGACGAAGAGCTCATGTCGATCATCCAGGTTCCGTTTCGGTTAGTCTCCTGCACGCTCTATTCTCGTCGCTTTGTGGCCTTTGTCGTTGGACTCACTTCATTCGCGAGGGCGGCATCTCATCATATCAGGGCCATGTCGGAGAAGAAGTCAGCGCGCGGGAGCTCCGATGCCGCGAAGGTGAGTGGCAATACTTCCGCCGTTCGTAGGGTGGGCCCTCCGAGTCACGTGCGTGAAGAGGACCGAGGAAGGTTGCTTGAGGACTGATCTCCTGGACCCTATCGTTCATTTTGGTAGTCAAAGTGCAGCAAAGAGGGCGGCGTGAAGTTACCAGTGCTCTCGCCTCCAGCGTCACCGAGCAAAAAGGTAGGGTTTGTGATGTAGTGGCAACCAGCGGAGTGTGGATACTCACGTGGCCCAAAACATTTTAGCAGACGAAGGATGCACCGTCGACCAACAAGCCAGCTTCTTTACCAACTGAAGGGGTAAAGACGGCAAAGACGCCATCGCCAGCGGCTGCAGGCCCCAAGCCAGGCTCCCGCAACCGGCCGACGAAGCTGTCGACGCCGGGCAAAACGCGGTCGGTCGCGCCTCTCGTACTGGACAAAGAGGTTCGAGGCGGTTTACCAGTGCAGCGGGCAGAACTTGTGGATTGACTAAGGTTATGGCAGGCTAATTGTTAGCTTTCACTGCGTCCACTGCGCTTTTTGCTAGTTTTCTGAAGCCCAAGAACCGACTCAGCCTGATGCACCCATCGACGTTGATACGGCGGATCCTGTACCTGCCAGCGAGGGCACGATCGACAGCGAGGGTGTTGTTGCAAGGGAGAATGGAGAGTCTACCAATGATGTAGCCAACGAGTCGTCTGGAGCGGGTCCATCGTCCAGCGGTGTCGATGAAGCTGCAGCAGCTGCTGCAGCTGCTGAAGAGGCCGAGCGCTTGCGGAAGATCAACGGCAATGGCATGGTGAAACTGATCTACGAGCAGTACGACGAATTGTTCCCGATCGAAGATGGCTCGACAACGCAGGCCAACATCGACGAGGTGTACTGTTTGTCCTTCGTCATGCCCAATTGTCTGGTACGACTCTCACGGCATCCCAATGCTGAGCGCTTTGAGCGCGAGGAGGCAGGACAGTTCGACAGCCTCGTGCACGAAGATCCGCGAGGAACGTACCACGGCCTAGAGAAAGACCAGACGTACTACGTGGTGGTAGAGCAAGAGGCAGACCAGTTGCGACGCGACCAAGAGGCCACGAAGGCGCGCTGGGAGCCAGCTCTCAAGGAGGAACAGCAGGCAAAGAAGGATGACGGCCGCGGCTTCGAGACGTGCTCGTGCATCTACGGGAACCCGTGTGTGGACGAATACGGCTGTAAGGATTGGCACTCGCGGTTCGCGGTGGCGACCGCCAACGGGTGGAAGGGGTTCTGAATCTATAATTCTCAATCCAGACGAAGTTGGAACACAGTGGAATGGAGAAGTGGCTTCAGCGTGCCGTCTTGATGTCGGGCTGCCCTACCGCGAAGTCGAGGTTGGTCGGCTCTCAGTGCTTCTTACTGTAGGATTGCTCATGGAATACTGCTTTGCTGATGAGGTACGAGTGGCCGCTTACCAATAGCACGGGGTGTAGTCCTCATTGCAAGTGCGGGAACGGATGACTACACTTTGGTGGGTACATGCTGCAGGTGCGGAATAACGGGGCGGTCAAGGTCAGTGCCGAAGGTAGTGGAGCGCCGTCGCCAATGCGCTAGCGGCGTCGACGCGCAAAAGAACAGGTATCAGTCGGATGCGGCATCCAAAGATTGTCTCAGGCCTACTGACTGATCAGTTCAGCTTGACTTCGAGTTCAGGATGACCACCGAATGTATCCATGTCCTCTAGGTACTTGCTGACGTGCACCCTGCTGATTTGTTTGGCATCTCAGATCAATCGACGTCTCGATTGCTACTGCCTACCGCCAGCACTGGGTGGAGAGACCAGTGAGAGCAGTCAGCTACTCAGCAGCATGCATGCAGTAGGGCCACGACACAACGCCAACATGGCGCCTTGATTCAAGCGCATTCATTGCTCTCAGAGCCACTGTCCTGCCATCTCGGTGGGCAAGAAGGATGCTGGCATGCTCGCGACGATTCATTTGCGGCCCAGAGCCCCGCATCGACTCGCATCGCTTCAGCGAAGCCTCGAGGTCTTTGCACATGCAAGCTGAGATGGGGATGCCAATGGCTGGACGTCGCCGCTACCCTCTTGGCGGGCCAGTCGGCGACACTGGCCAGATCTCCGACCAGAGACAGAGACCGCGATCGGCCGGTTGAATTGCGATTCGAGAACATGCCGCGCCAAGAGCGACGCATTTCCACCGCATTTGCTGGACTGCTGCCCCACCCATCGGCTCTGTCCGCTACGCATCCCGTACTTGCCATGCACCTGCGCCACTGTCCGCAGCGATCCGCCACCAACTCTCGTCCGCAGAGGCTCGAGGCCAGCGAACCTGCCATCGCATTCCCGGAACGAGGTCGACGCGAGATCCGCATCAAATTTGGCACCCATAAGGGATCACAAGCGCTGATTAGCAGGCATCATCTCGGCGAGCGGCGTCCAGCGAAGCCATCTCTTCAACGCTCGCACGAAAGAAAGCGCGCGAAAGAAGGAGCTGTGATAACGCTCGAATGATCCAATAAGTCAAGCAGCGGGTTGGCGCGCTGGATAGCTGCGTTATCGTACCCAGCGCGGCAATGGGAAGTACGGAAGACGTCGGCGTGATTGACTCGTGCCATCCTCCTGTAAAAGGCGGGCACAGATGCTTCAAAGCCATGCTTGAGTGGTGAGTTCTGCGGAAGTGGAGGTGGGTGAACGCACAGCACGTTTTGCCTGGACAGTAAGGCGCTGCCGCTGCTGCTGTCGCTACCGCTGCCAGCTTTGCGAGTCCGGCGGAGCGCCTATCCATTCTCCCCTGCATCGAACGTAGCGAGAATGAGGGCGGAAATGGCAGCACTTAATGGCGACCGTGTGGCCAGATAAGTGCTTGCAGGAGAATGACACGGCCTCCATAACAGTCTTCGGATGGAAAGAGAGAAGACTGGGAGGCCGGTGGCAGGGTAGATGGCAAACTTGCGTCGCCTGGGCGTCGTCCATCGAGCGAGGACCAGCCGGCACACGCGCCGGGTGCATGGGGCGAAGGGCGCTCTGTCCAATTGCGGGGCTATCCCTGACGGACAGTAGCTCTCCCGGGGCCTTTTGCCGTTTCGATCCGCCGTCGGGAAGCTGCGGCAACGCATGGACCTCCTGCGCACTGCCGTGAACGGAGACTCGGCTGGGCGAGATGCCGCGTCTCGGCGAAACAGGAGAATGGCAGCCCTGCATGAAGCTGCAAAGAGGCCATAGAAGCAAGAGCGCCACGCCGCGCCGCGCTTCCTGGACGCCATACGTGCCGCCACCTCGCCTTCGCCTTTGGCGCTCTGACGCCGTTTTGGAGCTCCGACGCCGCTTTGGAGCTCCGGCGCCAATTCCGAGGGGAGCCCCGTCTCGTCTCGACAGAAGGTGCCGGGCTCGGATTGGCCCGCTCGTGAGATGTGGCGCTTGTGATTGGTCGCAGGCTTCCACGTGTGGTCTATGCAGCCGACTTGGCCGGATCTCAGGAGCCACGATGCCACATGCGGCTGCGAAGCCTCTTCTATCAGCGAAACCTGCGTCTACGCATAAGCCGAGCCCTCGCCTCAAGCTGGGCGCTGCTCCGATCCAAGCCTGCCCAAACGAATCTCCCTCGGACACAGCCTTCTGGCCGGCACAGATGAGCCGTGGACCCGGTAGTCGCGAACGCCTAAACTGCTGATGTCGCTCTCGCAATTGCGTCCGGCGCGCGCTTGCCTCTACTATCCGGCTACAGTGCGACGGCGGCGCCGGCGGCGACGGCCAGGCCAGTCCTCGTGCCTAAAGCTGGAGCTGCCAGTCGCGGCGCTGGCCTGCCATTGCGCGACTTGGCGCAGAGAGCAGAAGGGGGTCGTGCGCTCTACGACTGCTGCAGTCCGCCTCAGCTCCAGGACGCCGAGAGGCCGATGGCGCACGAGCTTGTGAGCCCGCACTGCTCGTCCTGGCGCAGTGGCCACAGCGGGGGCGCCACCGCTTCGCAGCACAAGTTCGAGGTGGCTTCCACCATCACGGTCGACGCGCTGGAATGCAGCGCGGTGCCAAACGAGCGTGGAGACGGCGGCGATGCTGAGTTCTACTACGAGACAGTATCGTCTCCCTCTGTGGCCGCTGGTGCGCAGGAAGAAGGCGATCCCCACGCCAGTGAACCGACTCTCGGTCTGCCGTCGCGTGCAAGCCTGGCGCTATTGGCCAACTACTTCGCGGCTGGCGCGTTCCATGGCGCGGTACCGGCGCTCGTGTACCCGCTGTTCAAGATCCATCTCGGACTGCAGGGCTACCAGGCCAATGCGGTGCAAACGCTATTGGGCTGCGCTTGGCACGGCAAACTCGGGCTGAGCTTGCTCACGGACTGCGTGCCCATATGCGGCCGACGACGCACTCCGTACCTCTATCTGGGCTGGACCTTCGCCGTCCTCATGCTTGCCTTGGCCACAGCAACGCACAAGACCAGCGGCCACCACTCCGACGAGCCCGCGTACCTCGTTGTGTCCATTATGGTCGCTTCGGTGGGGTATTTGCTGGTCGACGCGGCGTGCGACGGGATCATGGTGGAGACGGCACATCGGGAGCACCAAGCTCAAATAGGAGCTCATCGTGGCAATCCACGCTCAGGGGTCACACAGAGCACCATCTACGCCGTACGGTTTATTGCTGAGCTGCTGGGCACTGTGGTTGTAGCCGTGGGCTTCAACTCGAGCGAGTATGGCGGGAACTTCTCCGCTGCGATGCCCCTCGACGCACTCTTCTTGGGGCTGGCTACAATCGCGTTGGTCGCAATGGGCGCGACGATCTGGGGGATCCGCGAACCTCGAATGACCGTCACTGTGGATGTGGTAGAGGAGCGCAGGAAAGCTGAAGCCACTGGTGTCTTCACTGGCGGCACCATGCGGACTATGGCGTCGTCACCGACGGTACGATCCCAGTTCGTGGGCTTCTGGCGCGTCATGCAACAGCGTGCGACGTGGCAAATCGCGCTCTTCGGGTTCCTGCAGAAGTTCTGTCTGTCGCTCGGCATGGACTCGGCTCCACAGTCACTGGCCATCCACCAGTTCTGGCTGCACACAGATCCACTCACAAAGAACCTCTTCCTGGCGCTCTCGAGTGGCGGTGTTTGTGTGGCAGCCTCCGTGTTCGTACACCGTCACCTACTGGCTGCAAGTTGGCGCGCCACAGTGCTTCTGGCGCTGCTGGCTGGACTAGTGGTTGGCTTCCCTGCGTCGCTAGCTGCGGTATTCAACGTGTGCCGAGACAAGTTCCTTTTCCTGTGCGCCGCGGAGATCGTGAACTTTGCAGACTGCGTGGCAATGGTACTGCGCATGCTCGTGGTCGTGGAGATCGCGGAGCCTGGCTTCGAGAGCAGTACGTACGGACTCGTGACCTCGGTCTACAACCTCGCCGACCCCGTGGCAGTCGCTCTGAGTAACGTCTTGGGTGCGCAGTTCCGCGTCTTCGACACGGACATCGCTGCTGACTCGGGAGACGTGCGACTGCGGGCAGGGGCGCTGTTTGCCGTGATCTTTGGCATTCGCGTGATCGTGAGTCTAGCGGCGTTGCCTATGCTGCCTACGCAGAGATGCGAGGCTCGAGAGCTCAAGGCTCGCGGAGGGGCCAACAAATGCGTTGCGATCTTTATCTTCTCGGCGTTGGGGGCAGCATTCCTGGCCGCGAGTATTGCCAATTTTCTGGCCATTCTGGAGAGCACAGCGTGTCTTGGCTTCGCTGGTGGTTCCGGATGCTGAGGTTGGCAGTAGATTATTTAGTGATAGGCTTTAAAAAAGCGACTCGGACTTGCTGTCGCGTCAATGCACTTCGAAGTAGTTGTTTATGCGCTGGACGCCTGAAGTATATGGCTTCTACCAATCGTGCATGATCCCACTAGGTTCAACTAGGCGTTGAAAAGTGAAAGCTCACCGCTGAACTCTCAGGAAGTGTACCTCCGAGGCTCGAGAGCAGCTCCTGTGGACGAACAGCGACTCGGAAGTGGCTTTTACGCTCGAATTCGGCGGCGGGAATGAAGGCCAACCTCCCGGTATGAGCGTAGAACGTGGTCTTCCCTTGCACGGTGCAGTTGTTCAGCGACAGATTGGTCACTCGCAGCACGAGATGCATTCCTGTGGAGTTCACACCACGCACGAACGGGTCCAGATCCAGATGCACGGCCTCCGGAACACGCGCACACTTTTCACCGTCGCTCGGGGTCACACCCACGAGGTGCTTTCGGAAAGTGTCGTTTTGACGCAGGGTTTCTAGCGCTGTCTGGGTCGCTGGAGATTCGAATTCGGCCAGCACTTCAGAAGCCATGGCTTCCGCGTCCTCTTGCTGTTGCTCATCATGCTCTCTGCAGAGTTGGAGAGAATGGCAAAGCTCCCGACAAATGAAAAGCTTGGTGGCTTGTCCCGGAGTCTCTTGTAGTCTACCAGCAGCAAGCAGGAGGTATTTTCGAGCAGCTCGCATGATCCGGGAGACACTGCTGTCCCTGGCACTGATAGTGCGGTCGAGTCTCCCTTCTTCCAGTCCGGCTCGTAGGTCTCGGCATAGCGCTGGAGTGCACCGCACGCCTCGGCCACTGGTCTCCAGAACATCCGCCGTTGCGTGGAAGATCTTGTGCAATGCGCTCTCGAACCATTCATCCAAGAGCAAGCTATCAGGAATCATTCCCAGCAACAAAAGAGAGCTCAAAGCGTCAATTAATCCATGCAAGGCATTCACCGCCAGCTCAAACGGAGGAGTGGAGCGTACTACTGCATCCAGCCGGGATTTGAGAGTTTGGTCACAGCCTCGAAGACCTCCTGCAGAGAGACTCACAATGAATCCAAGCGACGGAAGCGGACGTCAACTCCACCTCATCAAAGAGCCACGCATAGCAACGATGATTTACCTGCAGAAGCTCATGTAGTCTCAGTGTCACTGGGAACATGGCGGTCGCGTAGCAATCCAACTCGGGTACAGCGCGCCGAACATTCAAGAAACGCCTTAGCATCGCTGCATAAGCGTCACTAGCCAGTTTGATGCACTTGATCTGCCGTTCCAGTGCTGCAAACCCCGCCAGCAGTAGCGTTACTTCGTGATTCGCAGCACGAAATGTTGTTTTGTCTTCTTCCAGCACAGTGGCCACAGCTTCGGACTCGTCGAGATCTCGTGGCAAGGCATACAGTAGCCTCCGTGTCTTATTGCTGGTTTGCTTGGTGTCTAGAAGTTGCTGGAGACGTCGGTAACTCATTGATATCTGGATGGAGCGACTCACAATCCGCGGAGTTTCTTCAAAGCCGGCTAGTGCATTGTGCATCCTTGTCGCAGTTTCAGAGAGGGGCTCCAGCAAGAGCGGCTCGCTGTAAGCGCCGAAGCGATCAACACTACACTTTGCTACACGTACGCACCCAGCATAGGCGGAAGTGGCAATTGTCGCGCTTTGCTCGAAACCGCGGTGTACCACCTTGTACATGCCATCGATGATGCCCGTCTTGGTCTTGTCAAACCACCACGTCCGGTCATAGCGGCGCCAAAAGGTTGGCGAGAAGACGGCGAGCTCCACAACGTAGAAGTACGGTGTGAACTCCCGCTCTCGCTCCCGCACTTCCTCGGCTTTGATTGCCACTTCTTCGTTCAGGTCCAGGTCATCCGCTCCTTTTCCTCGCAACTCGCTGCCTTCATTGTCGTCTTCATTGAGGTTTAGTCCCCCAAGTGACAAGACTTTGTTGGACGCTGGTGCCAAGTCGAGCACCAGACGAGTGGTTGTACGCCGTAGAACTGCCGGCATGCGGGGTGGAAACTCGAAGGCCAGTGCTGCGTCTCGTAAGACGGGCAGGAGAACAACCCACCGACGCTCAAAGAGCGTCATGGTGCTGTTGCTGCCCGTTCCAGGCTGACTGTTTGGCTCGGAGGGCTTCTGTCCACGACCTTGCGTCTGCATTGGGGGTTTACGTACTGCTACGCGAACAGCCAACTCACCGAAAGCTGGTGGAGCTTCTTCCTCGCCAGTGAGAGAGATGGCACTGGATCCCATCAGATCGGTAGTGGTCACGAGCACGTGAGTCACTGCCTCCAGAGGAGGAGGTGGCCAACGAAATACTACACGTGCCTTGTCTCCAATCAGCACATTGACGGAGTTTCCGGTTTGAACTTGCAGTGAAAAAGAGTCGATAGTCCACGCTGACACTCCAACTCCTTCCTGGAAGTCGTGCTCACGGCTGAGAAGCTCTTTGGCCTGGATCCAGCAGTGCGGGAGATCACGCTCAAGCACCAATGACAGCTCGATTGTAGGGGTAGAGTGACGCGTCGAGAGTTCCTTCGGACGCAAGAGGAATAGCCGTGCACACACTAGAGGTGCCTCCGCTTTGCTCCCACCCGATGTGATCGCAAGACGGCGACTAACCACCGCAAAAGCTCCCAAATGGTCAACAGCTACTCGTGCAAACCCTTGAACTTGGTCATCACCGACGCCTTCGGTCGAAGCGTGGCCGGATTCCACATCTCGTAGCACGCGGCCAGTCTTCTCATCGATTTCAATCACCACTGCATTGCTATTTGCCGCAGAGGCGAGACAATGCGGCAGCCAGAGCACGGAGCGATACAGCAGATCACCCATTGTCGTAGGCTGCAGTGCCGTCACACAGCTCACCAGTGTGTCATCCGGACGCAGCATCAGTGTAGACTCCAGAGAAGCACTGCGTGTGATGACGATCTCGGCCCCATGCGAGTCAGACACGTCCGCGCCATCGGCGTCAAGGCAGATGAAGAAATCTGGCGAAAACACAACCGTGGTGCCCGTCCGTGTGTGACGTACAAAGCCTCCCGCACTTGCCTTGAGGTTGCGTATCGTGCAGGTTTCTTCGGGACTGAGCAGCGCTCTGTCTAGCAAAAACTTGCGTGTTGGGTCGGGTGGAATGCGGTCATCGACCACGTGCACGCGCATTCGTGTGGAGATGACTCGGCCGCGGCGGTTTGCCACTTCACAGTAATACGTACCTTCGTTGTACGGCTGGATACTCTGTGAGAGGAAGAGGAAGGGCTGTGTGGCGCCTTCGATGGGCCAACCTTGGACCCCGCCATCGTCGTCTTGGGTCGCTTCGGTGGCGAACCACTGGTACGTGAGTGGCTCACCCTTGGCCACGACTGCGACCTCTACGAACGAGTCGATTACGGGAGATAGCACTGGAGGTAGGTCTCTTTGGATCAGTGGAATATCTGCAAGCACAATGGGATGACTAAGGTTATGGTGGGAGCCATCTCGAAGAATCGACGCCGGGAAGAAAGTCGCACGCACGCACCAAAGTGGCCCCATTTGTCGGCAAACTGTTCCCATATTGCCTTGACGGCGGTGGCAGCAGCGTTGCCGTAGCTATCTTCAGCGTTGTGGCGCCCCAGGAGGGCGTCACGGCAGCGCGCGTGCGGGAACTTTGGCACACCAGCGAAAAAGTCCACTAGTGCGCGCTGGCAGAACTGTGAGGGCACACGACTGACTGTTAGCTGCAGCCTCGCATCCAGATGGGTCCGCGCAGAGGCAACGCAAGGGGACTCACTCGCCGGGCGCTTTCGTGATGTTGCCCGTCTAGGAGCTCGTTCACAGCACACAAGCAGCGCAAGGTGACTGCGACGGCTAGCCGGACGACCAACTCCTCGGGGCACTTATTCAGAATGGCGTGCGTTACAAGAGCCACCCCACTCGAGTCTTTCTCCATGACGACGCCCAGGCTTTTGTCTACGAGCCACGACAACGTCTCCATCCCCCAGCGCTGATGCAAGGCGTAAAAAAGCGCAGGTCGTCTCTGCACCACCACCATTCCCAAAAGGAAGAGCCTCAGTCGTCCGGGTCGTCAGGCAAGGACCACACAAAGGCAGCACTGCGCCTCTACCTGATGATCTAGCAACTCTGTGGATCCTGGAAACAGCGCGTAGACGGCTCCAAGAAGCTCGAAGGACTCGCTCAGCGTGTCGTCACCGTGGTCCAGCGCCGTGACCACCGCATGCAACGGCAGTTCTCGCTTCACGAGCGCATGTGCGTCTTGTTAGCGTGCGTATCTTCACCTGGACAAAGCGCAGCACGCGTGTTCCTTTGCAGCACACGCACCTCAAAGAACCGCGCCTGCTCCCATTCACGCGGCGAGGGCGTCTGGAGCCGGTGCTTACGCTGAAGAATGGCGTAGCGCCACGCACGAAGACAGACAAACAGCCGAACATCGGCCCGGCGGCTGCGAAACAACAGCTCCCAGCAGCAGTAGCCTTCATCGGGGCCGGCCATGCCCAGCTTCCCCACACCGCCGCCACCACCTCCGCCTTTCTCGCTTGTGTCGCTTCAAGATCTGCGCGCTCCAAGTGAGGAGGCTCTGGGTAATTGAATACCCGCCAGACGCACTAAAATGAGTGGGTTTGGTACGAATGAAGCCCTCCACACTAGTTGACAGATAGAATCCCGTAATTGGGGCCAGAGACGAGGGAACACCTCCATGCACGTGTCCCGAAGTTACCACGAAATACCAAAGGACCGTCCCGGCCCTAGAAGACATTCTGCGGAGTAGTCGTCTCCGGCTTCGGGTAGGCGTTGCGCGTGGCGCTCACGTCATGTGGCGGTCGAGCGTCAGGCTGCAGTGCGAGCACGGGAAGACCTTCTCGCTGGTGATGATGCGGTTGGTTCTCCCGCAGCACGAGCATGTCTTCGTCGTGTAGTGCTCTTCCCACTCGAACCACGACTTGTCCTTGACCCGGCTGGAGCGAGCGGGAGACTCGTGGCCTTGAGCGGCCGGATCAATACTTCCCTTGCGCGCTGGTCGACCGGCCGCTCCCACCACACCGGTCGATCTCCCATCCAGAGGAGCACTTGGGGGATGACTGAGGGAGTGGAGCGAGGAGGCGGAACAAGCAGGCGTCGTCACGAGCTTGGGTGTGGAGATACAGGAATGGGGGTCGGTAGTAGCTCTGCAAGCTGGGAATGAGTCGAATGGCGACTATCTGTGCAAGTACTAGTAGCCGCTAGTATTCCCCACTGTTTGTCCTCTTTTCATTCGAATCGCGAGGAGCTGATTGGCTATAGCCCAATACATCTATGACTGCCCAATTCCGTGGTAGATTGGGAACACCCGAGCGGCGGGAAGCGCATTGACGCTGGCCCAGGGAACAGGGAAGCATGGCGGACGCGGAGATGGCGACGACGGAGGCGCCGCCACTGAGGTACAGGGCTAGAGGGAGCGCAGCCCGCGCTGCTCGCCTCCTGCACGCGTCTTCTCGCTGCTTCTCTGACTGTCGCTGCCGCTGTGTGTGCCGCGCTGTCCCCATTCACGCAGCGACGCGCACAGGGCCCAGTTCGCAGAGCTGCACGGGGCCAAGATGCTGGAGAAGCTGAGCGACAGCGACAAGACGCCCGAGGCTGCAGCACGCGAGCTCCAGGATGCATTCGTACGTCCCGGTCTTCATCGTTAGCGCTGCGCTGCGCCCACGCTAAACTGCTCGCTCTGCTGTTCTCTCTGCTGCGACTTGGCCCGCCACTGCCCAGACCAAAGTGCACGCGCAGCAGCAGGACTTCGTAGCCAAGCAGGCCAAGCACAACCTTCTGGACAAGCTGGCGCAGGTCGAGACACTGCAGGCACTCCAGCGCGCCACCTCTGTGCGTAAAGGCAAGGCTCGTGCCGAGTTCCAGCAGGACCTGCGCGCGTTGCAACAGGCGGCACAGGAGCGCAAGGCAGCGTTGCGGCGCCTGGAGCAGCTCGCCGCCGAGGTGGAGCAGGAGAAGGAGAACGTCGTGGAGCACGAACGCGGCCGCCCCGCCTTTGAGAGCGAGCTGGCGCGCCTGACAGCCGAGTGGAAGGCGCTGCAGAAGCGCAACGCGCAGCGGAAGGCCGCCATCCAGATGGCCACGAGCCTCCTGATCAACGACGAGGAAGACTGCGGCCGCGTGCTGGACCAGCAGACCCAGAGCATCCAGGAGCTCCACCAGCGACAAAAGGACCTCGAGGTACGTCTATGCTCTACTCTTTGGGTCTCTTCCGCACCGCTAACGCTCGGAACTACGGCTGGGACGTGGCAGGACAAGGAGATTGACATTAGCACCAAGGTGAAGCGCACGACGCGCCGCATCGAGACGCTGTCCAAGCAGGTGCGTTCACTGCCATCTTGGCCACCGCCACGTCTCGTTGGCGTCCAGAGCGCTTTTCCAACGCCAACGCACGTGGTTGCTGCCGCTGTGACTGTGTCTCTCCAGAACGATCTGCGCAGCAAGGACGCCGAGGTGAAGCAGCGCGAGCAGGACTACATGACGCTGCAGCAGATGGAGCAGTGGTACGACCGCGTGCGGCTCATCCAGTCCGCCATCTCAGGACTGCAGATCACGCAGGTGGCCGAGGACTTTGTCCAAGTCTGCGCCTTGCAGTCGCATTCGCTACGACTCTACTGCGACCCGGAGTCCACGCGGCTACAGCGTGTCGAGTTCCTCGAGCCGCGCGTGGCCGCCAACGACCTAGTGGAGCTGGCTGTGCGCGACAACGACGTCCAGTTCTTGCTATGCGAGTACCGCGAGCGCGTCCGAGACGTCTTGAGCCACTGAGTGCGTGTCCACCTCCAGCTCGGGTGGGCTTGCGCCACGCGAATACATGTCCTCTGCTCCGTGCTTGAGTCGCGTTATCTCGGGACGAGGGCGTCCACCTGCGTCTGGGGCAGCCCAGCATCCAGCAGCCTCTTGCGGGCCAGGGCGCGGTCCAGTGTGAGCTGCAGCTTGGCAGCTTCCACCTGGTAGCGCAGCTTCTCGCACTCGAGTTTGTTGCGCTCCTCCTCCATGCAGAAGCGCTTGCGCTCGCGTTCTTCGCGTACGGCTTCGCTCAGTAAACGCTGCGTGCTCTCGTAGCTGGCCAGTGTGGCTGTGGATGCAGGCCAGGCCCCCAGCAGCCCAGCTGCAGACAGCGCGGCAGCGGCAGTGCCCACTGCTGCGCTAGCAGCACCAGCACCAGCACCAGCAGCCGTGGCAGTGCTAGCGCCGTTCGTGACGCTCAGGGCCTGGACAGCAGGCGCAGACGACAAGCTGGGAGTCGAGGCAGGCGGCACTGGCATGGCTGGACGTTCCCGTTCGACGCCGCTGCCGGTCTCACTGGCGCTGGCGCTGTTACCGTCTTCTGGCTGCTCCGTCTTGGCGCGCTCACGCTTCTTGCGGTTGTAGGCGCGTCGTAGGCGCAAGCAGCTGCCGTTGCCGTTGCTGTCGTCGCCGATTGCTTGTGACATCACGGGGTTGAGCACGTGGTAGTACCGACACAGTCGAAGCACTTCGACCGCCACGGGACTGCGGCCGGCCTCGCTGGCAGGAAGCGGGGCGCTGGGTGCCGTTGCATTGGCTGCTGCCGTTGCGGCGCCCGTGCGCTCAAAGCTGTGCGGGTTGTAGCCGCCCTGCGCCAGCCAGGCACGCGCCGCCTCGTAGGAGCGCTCCAGCTCGCTGATCTGCGTGCGGATGTTGGCGTTCTCGCGGTGGCGGATCCCGTGGCGCTGCATGGCCGCCTTGATCTCGGAGCAGAGAGTCTCGCGCGTCTCGCCGCTCTGCGACTTGCCGTCGCGCCAGCGCGCGTAGTTGCCCGGCGCCGCCAGCCAGTCCAGCAGCACGCCGATGGACGTCTTGCCGCCGCGCGTGGCGCTGTCGCTGTCCCACAGCACGCGCTGCTTCCGCGAGGAGGAGGAGGAGGAGGACCCGGCGGTGCTGCTGCCCTTGCGCGCGCCGCCGTGGGCGCTGCCTGCGCTCAGCGGCGCCATGGCCGCTGGTGACGCCGAGCTGCTGCTGCTCATCTTGCTCCCGCTCGCTGCTGGATGGCGTATGGGGGTTAGCAACTGTCTGTGGCGCTGGGGGAACCCTCGGCGATTGGAGGAAAAGACGCGCTCCCCAGGATATCGACCAATGAAGGCCCGGAGAAGGATCAGCAGACGATCTGGTCGGCCCAGCAAACGTCGGAATGACTCCAGTCCAGCACGAGCAGTGGGGAGGCATCGCGGGCGGGCGACGAGAAGCGGAGAGCATGGCGGCCATGGAGGAGCTTGGGCGCGCGCAGGCGCAGGCCATGGATATGCTCATCCAGCAGTGCGTCACGGCGCCAGGTACGTGTCTGCGCGCGAGTCATAGGCGGGGCGAGACGCGGCGCAAGGCCGTCGGGCGGGGGTGCTCACGCTTGTTGCCCTCCGTTGCCCCGTGGACATGGCTTGCGACTGTTGCGAAGTGCAGGCGAAGGACACGCTGCTGTCAGCGCCGTGAGCTCGCGCGAGAGCGCAGAGGCTAACGCTAGCATCCTGGACATGCTGGCGCAGACGTGTGCGGACGCGAACGCGGCGGTGCAAGGTCTCAGCGTGGACGAGGTGGCTACAGGGCTGGCGAGCGCCGTAGCAGCCACGCAGGAGAGTCTACGCAGCGTGCGTGAGAACGTGGGCGCCATCCTACAGGACCCGGAGCAGATGCGCGAGCTCTGCTACCACGTGCAGCAGGCGGACGCCACGGTACTAGAAGCCATGAAGACGTCGGCGGCGCTGCTACAGGACGAGGGCCACCCGGCGCTGGAGCAAGAACAGGAAGGCGTGCTGACAGCTCCAGCATCCGCGTCATCCAATGTGCTGGTGACTGCGTCAGACGAGGAGAGCGTGCGCAACATGATGGTGTTCGCGGAGAACATGTGCACGACCATGGACCACGCGCTGAGCACCATCACCAAGGACGAGTTGCAACTGGCGTCTCAGCTCTCACTCAGTATCGCGCAGAAGCTTCTGGAAGCAGGTCAATCGCTCTTCGTGTCTCTCGGAGACGAGGAGCGCCGTAAAGCACGCGGCGGGGACCGAAGCGACCACATTTCTATTGAAGAACTGTCGGACGACGAAGCTGATCGTGGCAAAGCTGGAGAGGAGGACCAGCAGCCGCAGCGAGAACGGAAGCAGCAGCTGCAGCGAGCCAAAGTACTGCACACGTACGTGCGGGACTTGTACGTCAAGACACGGGAGGAGGCGGTGGAGCACCCGTTCCTGGCGGGAGCGCTCACGGCGGCCGGACTGCCGTTTATTGGACTTGCGGTACGTTTCTGTGGTGGACAATAGGAGACATTGAAACGTGCAGAGGGTGGGCTGCACGCTAACGACTGCTGTAGATCCCTGTGGCCAGCTTGGTGGGCTTCGCGCTCATGGTGGAGAAGTACTACCCGGAGCACGCGACGCTGACGCTGGAGCTGTGCTCCAATTTCATTCAGGTAATGCTGGACGCACCTTCCTTGTCCTTTTATCGCGTAGAGGAGAACTGACTGGTGCTTGCGTGCTGCTGCTGGCGCTCTTGCTGCAGATGTCCAAGTTGTGGTTCCTCCTGCTCAAGATCAGTGCGCGTCAGGTGGGTGTGGTGGCTCTGGATACGTTCAACTCGTGGTTCGAGTACGCTTCCACGAACGGCTTCATGGCCACTGGGTGGGAACTCGCGTCGACAGGCTGCAGTCTCGGCGTGCTGGGCGTCACGTATCTCTATCAGACGGCCGCGCACTACACCAAGAAGATATTGGAGTAGTTTCGTCTGCTTGGTAGCCGGATTGGAGTCGCTTGTCGCTTGTCGCACTCCAGCTCCAGCTCCATTTCCTGGTTATGATATGATATGAGGGTCAGAGAAGGCACGCAAATGCTAGATGCGCGACGAGCAAGTTCGTGCTCAGAGCTGCATGAGTTTGTTATTTTTAGTGGGGTTGCTAGTCTCCAGCGTGAGCTAGCTTGTCATCGTTGCACGCCACGTCACTGGAGTTTCTTCAGGCGTCATGGGGACCAAGCAGAGCACCTTGAAGAAAGAGCTGGAAGCGCTGAAAGCTGAAGTTCAGGCGACTGCAGCCAAGCACAAAGAGGAGCTGGATGCATTGCGAGATGAGGTCGAGACGGCTGCTGCGAGGCACAAGCAAGAGCTGGACGCGGTCTTGAACGAGAAGCAGGTGCTGGAGCAGAAGGTCGGCGAACTGCAGCACCAGGTAGGTCTTGCACTTCGAAGCAGGTCGCGGAGGTGGATATTCGCTTGCTTGCTGCAAGTGTTTGGGTGGAGAGGCTCAGGTGTGTGATTGAATGAGTACAGACGGATGAAGCGCAGCGAGAGGTGGAGAGCACGAGAGAGGCTGCGCAACAGCGAGAAGAGCGCATGCAGGCGCTCAAGTGGGAGCTGATCCGGCAAATGAGGCTCTCGGGCACTGGTATGTCGCCCGCCAGCCGCAGGACCTCTGCATCTGAGCCAGACGCAGCTTCTCCTCGAGCGTCTCTCAACTGGAAGCTGAAGGATGAGGCAGTGGCACGGCAGTCTGTCACGTCGTCAAAGGCCGTGCGAAGCGCTGCTTCTGGCTGTCAAGCCACGGAGCAAGTCATTGGGAAGCCGAAAGGAGAAGCGGGTTGCTCTGCCTCGGAGCCCCCGACAGCAACAGTTGACAGCGAAAGACACGAAGAAGGTTTGGAACCAACAGAGAGCGCCAACAGTCCCAACCAGGTAGCTGTGAGCGATACCAACGCAGAGGAAGAGAAAGCGCAACCCCCCGTCGCGTTCGAGGTATCCGGAGACTCGGACGTCGACAGTGACGACGCGAGTGATGCGTCGTCGTCGGAGCCCGTGAAAGCTACTTGGTCCAAGTCCATTGCATCATCCTCCGCAGAGGACAAGGTTCATGGCGTAGAGCACGGAGAGGAGCCGACAGTAGATGCCAAGGGTAGCAGTGACGGAGCGCCAGCCAACGCCAACGCCAACGCCAACAGCCCGGAAGCCGATGATGTACTGGACTTTTCAGACGAGGAGGAGGAAGCTGGCAGCAATTGCTCCAAGGCGCAATGAACGCTAGTGTCCCCAGCAACAGCAACAGCAACAGCAACAGCAACAGCAACAGCAACAGCAACAGCAACAGCACCGCTGCCTTCCTTTGCAGTGGCGACTTTGCACGAGCGTGGGGCAGCTGCAACGGGAGCAGTAATGGCTACGTTCACATGTTTCCCCTCAGATGGCTACACTGCCTGATCTCAGGGTTTCTACTTCAGTGCGTTACTTCAACGGTTCTTAAGTAACGCGAAAGTTGTCGCCGATGCTCGATCCCATTTGATGGCCTCCAAGCCAAAGAAAGCACGAAACCCACCGCGATCTCTCGCGGGCGGCCGGCCAAAGCGCGCTCCGTTACTGCTGCCGTTACCCCTGGCGCTGCTGTCTGGATCGCTCGCTGCACTTTGCAGTCGTTAGTTCAATCCGCAACCTGCTCCGTCCTCTCTAGAAGCTTCCGCGAGCCCCTCCTTCCATCGCTCTCCGCAGCGGCTTGAAGATCGAACGGGCGTGAGTGTGTGGACGAGGAACTTGCCGTAGGGAGCCATGGAAGGCCGCGATACGCTCGAGATCGACACGGAGGTGCCGTCCAATGTGTACGCGCTGGACCTGGCGAGGCTGAGCGCGCTGGCCTGCATCCCGGAGGCGGAGTTGGTGCGCGGCATGCAGTCAGACGATGCCGTGGAGATGCAAGGCGTGGTAGTGAACCGCGGCCAGGAAGTGCCTTTCGAGGCTGTGGGTAAGACACTGGACGACGAAGACGTGGACGAGAATGCGCAGGTGTCTGCGGGCGGACCGTTCCCGCTGGGCGCCGGCGTGGAGAAGGAGGGCGTGAAGCAGGTGCTGCTCACGGCAGCGTCTTCCACCATGTGTCTGGACGGCTCAGACACGCCGAAGTGTTTACTTCCACTGGGCGAGTACACGCTGATCGAGCACATTCTGGCACAGCTGTTCGTGGCCGGCATGGAGCGCGTAGTGATCATCATCTCGTACTTTGGCCATGAGATCATGGAGCACGTCAAGGAGAGCTTTCTCTACTCCAAGCTGCAGATCGAGTTCCTCAACCTCGGCGAGGAGACGCCGTACGGCCACGCGCGTACGCTGCTGTCAGCGCGTGAGATGTTCAGCAAGCCCTTCCTCATCCACACGGCGGACCACGTCTTTGATCGCGCCATTATTGGGCGTCTCGCACGATTCGACTTGCAAGGTTGCGTGGCTTGTGTGCTGGTAGATGCAGACAAGGATAAACTGCGTGGTCTACCACCCACAGCCGGGAAGGTACTGCTGGATTCGACGAAGGGCACAATCCGCAAGATCGGTCGTGGTCTAAAGCAGTTCGATGCCATTGACGCTGGGCTCTTCCTCACCACTAATCGCATCTTCGCGGCGCTGGAGATGCTGGCGTATGAGAAGCCCAAGTTCTCGCTGGCTGAGGCGCTCAACGTTCTTCGCCCGAGCTATGGACTCAAGTATGTGGAGACAGCGGGTGATGCGTGGCTGAGTATCGAGACGCAGGCGCAGCTGGACGCCATCCTGGCCAACGACAGCATCGCGTTGTTCTCGCCCTGGCCCGTGTTTGTGGCCAAGGACCCATCGCCAGCGATTCCCACGGATCAGACGAAACAGCAGAAGACGACTTCCCCTCGAGGCAAGAATGTGTTTCTGGCGGTGTCTGCGGCGGACGACGATTCTACGCTGCGTGCTGTGGACGCTCATGTGCGCCAGTCTGGAGACGTTTTTGAAGGCTTCGTGGTGGGGGTGAACCAACTGCAAGAGGTGGACGTTGGTGCCCCAGTGCTGGGTGGAGCCTCATCTCGTGCTACAGAAGCCACACCGCTCTTGCCTAGTCTAGCGACGTCCTCACTAGCCCGTCGGGAGCGCGAGACATCCGGGGGAGACGGGCTTCGGACCATCCGACGCAAGAAGAGCTCGTTCCTGGAGCAGGCGGAAGAGTCCTTTGTGCTCTCAATCCCATTTGAACAGCCTCACGGAACCAGCGACGACATTTCCCGCATCGAAGAAGGCAAGGCGGTGCCGCCATTGGAACGCAACGCCTATCTCATCGAGCTGCCACAGCTCACGACCACTGGCGGTGGAGTTGGAGCTGTACAGGAGAGCTCGCAGCAGTTTGTGCTGGCGGTGCCTGACAGCGAGGGGCTATACGAACGACCTGGGCTACTGCGGTCCTTGTCCACGCTGCCTTCTGACGTAAAGGACGTGGCCGTCGAGACGGTGGAGCTACGCAATGGCACACTGGAGCTGCAGCTGCTGGTGAAGCGCCAAGTCCCAGTGGTTGGCTATGTGCTTCTGCTCGCGGCACTACTGTCGATCTCGTCAATGGGCGCTGCGCTGGACCTCCAGCGTGGTGTGGATCCGTTCATGAAGCTGTTCTGGCGCACAACGGCGTCACTGTTGGTCTTCGGGCCGTTGGCGGTCTTTGCGCTTTATACGCAAAGAGTACCGCGCTTCACGACGCAGAACATGTTTCTCTTCCTCACGTGCTCGCTGTCCTACGCGGTCTTCCTCACGACCTTCCTCTGGGCACTGGCGCACACGTCCATCGACCACGCGTACATCTTCAACAACTGCCACTCGCTGCTCATGGTGGTAGGTCGGTTGCTGTTGGGCCAGTTTATTTCTCAACTCGAAGGGCTCGGCACGGGCATTGGCGTGATCGGCGGCGCACTTACTACGCTGGACCACCAACAAATGAGCATGGCAGCACCGGAAGACGTCGTGGGCGTGACGCTGGCTGGAGATCTGGTGGCGCTCCTGGGAGCCGTGGGTGGCGCGCTCTACCTCGTTACGACCAAGAAGCTGCGCTCTGAGATGGACGTGAGCATCCTGCTCGTGGGTGTCTTCTTCGTGTTGACACTGCTGCTCTTCCCGATCTTCTCCCTCTTGGAGATCCCATTCGAGATCTCACGCGACCCGATGATCGGGCTCTTCGGCTGGCTGCACCCGTCGCGGTTGGCTGTAGAGGGCTACCTCGTGCTGGTATGCACGCTCATGGGTACGCTGGGGTACGTGAGCGTGATGAAGTACTTTGACCCGATCGTGGTGTCCGTCGTGATGCTCGTGGAGCCTGTGTTGGCCGCCGCCATGGGGGTGGCGGTGGGGGTGGAGTTGACCCCGGGGGTCCTTACGATCGTGGGCTCGCTGCTCATCATTGTGGGCACGGCATTCGTGGTCGTGTCCAACTCGAGCAAGACGCAGACGATCGACGCGACGCCAGCCATGGCGCTCACGTCCTCGATCCCCAAGGGCCTGCAGCGACCGCAAGGCGCCTCGACCAACCTCAAATACTCCTAGAGCGGGTGCACAACAGTGGCCACAAGCGATCCACGGATTAAGCCGCAGACTGAATGAAGCATTGGCATGAATGAGAGTTGCGTGCGGTGTCCACTGGTGTCCCTCTCCCTGCTGCACGTATTGGTCTATAAAGTGTCTGATATCGGCCAATGAAATGGATTGACCACAACTTAACTACCAATCAGAGATCGTATCTGCAAGCGGGGTATTTGTCTTGATCTCGTCCGGAGACTGAAAGCGACTGTCGCCGGCAAGATGGAGATCGTGGCGCTCAACGAGCGGCTTCGCAGCGACTTCACGCCGCTGCTGAAGCTGCTACCGCTCGGCGCTCTCTCTGGCGAAAAGTGTAGCGCACCGCCATCCGAAGGAGCCCCCGCTCCCGGTCTCACGCGCGCGGAGACCGCGGATTCAGACCAATTCGTGCAGCACTGCCGCGTCATGCTTTGGCGTCTCAACTCGTACCAGTACGGTTCGTTGGGCGCCTTCCGGGCGGATCTGGCGCAACTGGTGCAGTTCTCAAGCGATGAAAGCCATCGTGACAGTGCCAAGCGTCTACTGGAGCGCCTCGAGGCTGTGGGGAACGCATGGGACGCTAAGAAGCACACGCCAGTCTACACAAGCGACGGCGCGACGGTTGTCATTGAGCACTCCGGAGTGCGCGGCGTGCAGCAAGCCACCAAGGCCACAACGACAGCTGACAACAGCGACTGCCCATGGCAGTGTAACGTGGCACTACGCGACGTCACAGTCACCATCTCCAGCTTCGCGTCACAGGAAGAAGCGCTCCAGGGCTACGAGAAGCAGCGCGCCGCCATGACCACCAGTCCGCTCGCCTTCGCCAAGCTGCGCCAGCTGGGCCACTCCCGCGACGCCGCCCAGCGCGAAGCAGACGTGACAGTGCTACGTGAAGCCAAGGCGCAGTGCCACCCGCGTCTCACATCCTTGCGGGTATCAGCTCCGCCCAGCAGCTCCACTACCAGCAGCCTTACAGCCACTTCCACCCCTTCCAAGGCCCCCAAACCGGCCATTAAAGCTGCTGTGGCAGTCGCTGCGTATGCTTCTCCCAGACCAGAGCCACCTGCGGCTCCAATGTCTCCCCCATGGGCCCCAGGACAACTCAAAACGCCGGAGAGCACTCGGATCGGAGCTTCTCGGGGCCAGAAGCGCGCCAAATCGCCCGAGCAACGCTCGTTCCTACGACTGCGACGACTTATCCAGAAGAAACTCTGTCGCCACCTCAGAGGCCGAGAGGTGTGCGTCATGGTGAGTCCAGACCGCGCACAGGAGCAGGACGAGAGTAAGTGGCGTGCGTCGGGCCGGCTGGAGGCTGGCAAGGTCAACTCGTACGCGCGCAAGAAGCAGATCTCGTTCGCCGACTACGTCAAGGACGAGCTGGGCTACACGGCCTCCGCCTGTCCGCACATGTTCCTCGTGCACACACGCGAGAGTATCGACGACCACCTCAAGGTCTGCGACACCTTCACGGACGAAGACCGCGAGGAGTTAGGCAAGAACCTCTCGGGCTCCGTCAAGAGCTTCGTGCAGGCCAAGAACCGCAAACGTCGCCGCTGAACTTGTCGACTTGTACGCCGTCGAACACGAGCTACGTATGCATAAGCATGAATCTTTGCAAGTGGGAGAGTTTGCTGGAGTATATGCTTCTCTGGACAGACAGACAGACAGACGACCACACGTACCACAGCACGAGAAGGTTTCAAGGAGTTCACGTCAAGAGTTGCAAGTGTATGCAAGTTACGAAGAGGGAATGGACGCCCCAGTACGCGGTCCAGATACCCCTGACTCACGTACTACCAAGCGTCCCGCACTGGCATCTCCTTGACTGATCTTGCACGCAGAAAATGGTGTTTGAGTGTCTAGGTTCGCTGGGGAAGCCAGCCGGATGGCGGCTCGACTGGACTGGACACCTAGGAGAAGCGCTCGCCCGTGACGGGGCACAGCTCGAGGTTGCCGTTGGTGCAGTTATAGTGCACGACCTTGCCGTTCGGGTAGACGGCGAAGACGATGTCGCCGATGCGCTTGCGACACACGGGGCAGAGCGTGTTGGGGTCGATCTGCACGCTCTGCGTCAGCCGCTCCACACGGTCGCACTGCACCTGCAGGTTGTACACGTTGGAGAGCGATTTAGCAATGCTCATCTCGCGTACATTGTGTGCGCTGTGTGGGAGTGCCTGCGCAAAGAACTCGCCCAGCTTGGCCAGCGGTGTGCTGGCCGGCACCATCTCCAGCACGGCGGCGCCGTCCAGACTCTTGCCGTGCCGAGCCAGCAGCTGGAAGCCAAAGTCGTGGAACGCGGCTTTCTTGGACTCGTTCTCGGGTGTGAAGCAGATCCGGAGCAGCTCCATGAGCGCGTCGTTGCGTTCCATGGCAGCGACACCCGTCGTCGGCTTCTTCCGAGCAGCGGACGACCCCAGTGTCGGTGCACGTCGTCCGTACTTGACCGAGTAACTCTCAGCACCGCGCAGATCGTTCAGTTCGTAAACGAGAGAGCGCACAGCTTCTTCGTGCAGCGCTCCGCGCCCGCACAGGATCACAAACTCATTGTAAAGCGGCGTGCCCTTGATCTTCTCCACGAGTGGAGCCACGTCGTAGCGCGAACTGCCAGCCTTGAGGAACTTGAGCAGTCGTTTCCGAGCTTCACCCAGCGCACCAGGCTCTTTGCCAGGCTGCGACTTGGACGGCACGTCGCCACGCGCCACCAGCTTGAGTGTCTCGTCCAGGTACTCGAGCGCCAGACGCGTGTGGTGCGGCTCCACAGTCATGGAAGCACCAGCACTCTCCGGATCACGCACCAGCTCGTCGTCCTCGTCGTTGTCTCCCGCCAAAAAGTGGCTGTAGCTGTCGTTCACGCCCAGCGTCGCCACGGCCGCGCCACTACCGCCCAGTCCAGCGCCCCCACTGCCGTCCAGAGCCTTCCCAGCACCGCCAAGTCCGTCTCCTGCACCACTTCCAGTACCTCCCAGAAGCGCTGAGCCAGCATCGCCAGTAGCCTTCACCAGCGTCTCCAAGTATTTCTGCACGATTGCCGGGTCGTCCGAGTGTTCCCGCAAATGTGCCACCACGTCGTTGGACGGGAGCGGCGGCCGGCGGTCTGTAAACATGCGCAGCGCCTGCTTGGGCGGCGCCGCCTTGAGGATCCAGATGGACTGCTGTAAGATAAAGTCCGTCTCCGTATTGGGCACAGCCAGTAGCACGTCGATGGCCGCCTCAATGGGAGACTTGGGCATACCACTTGAGCCGCCACGCTGCTTGTACTCGCCGTGGTGTAGCAGTGCAAACACTTCGAGTGCTTCGTCGAACTGTCGATGAGCAAAAAGCAGCTGCCCGCTCTCGTAGAACAACTTGTGCTTGACCAGCAGCGCGCGACAAGACTCCAGCTCCAACGCACAGCCCCCCAAGCTGCCTGGCGGTCCCTCCACGTCCGGATTGGGCTCCAGAATCAGCGCCAAGAGCTCTTTGTACCGCTTGAAGTGCACATACAGGCGGAACAGTGCGGTGTCGATGGCTTCCACGCGACGAGCGTCCTTGGGGCTATTGACGCTCGATGCCGCGCGGCCACGAGCCACGGACGCCGATCGCGCTCGAGCTCGAGCCTTCTCACGCACATGCTTCTTGTACTGGCTCAGGAACTTGAGCAGCGCCTTCTGTGCGCTGAGTACCAATTCGCTGGCGTCCACCTCCGCTACTTCAGGGCTTAATGGGGCACGCGGGTTGGCCAGCAACTCTTCCACCACCGCGGAGATGTCCGGCGCTGAGCTATTGCCACGTGGAAGCACTTCAGGCTTGAGCACGGACGGCTCGTAGGCGAAGGACGCACACTGCAACTCCGGGAAGAAGGCCAAGAATTCGCAGGGCTCCACGGCGGCACGGTACATGTAGTCGGCGGCTTGGTCGAACTCAAGACGACGCAGTAACGCCACTGTGGCTTGTCGCTGGAAGCGTTTGATCTTACTGCGCTGCTTGTCGCTGGGCTGTGACGCGATGGATTTGCGGACAAGGTGCTGGGCTTCATCGATCTGACCGCAGTCCAGGAGTTCGCCCACCTGTTGGTCCAGCGGCATGGGCTCGATCTTCACCACACTGGAAGTACCGGACGAGTCCCGTACACCCACGACCACCACGTCTTCGCTGTCGCCACTGGGTCGCGGCTCCATGTCCCATTTCATACCGTTGCTGAACATGCAGGTGGCACGGGGGAGAGGCATTGTCTGCACGTGTCCACCGTCATTGAGGCGATGGATCTCCACACCCACACGCGGGACCAGTGCCAGGATGTACGGACTGGAGAACTCGACGCACTGCGGACTGTGAGACCACGTGATGGAGTTCTTGGGCAATGTGTCGCCCGAGAAGTTCATAAAGACACCCACGCGGTCCAACGCAGTGACCAGGATCTCCTCCTTGGGTAGTAGCTTGACGGCCGGGAAGACTGTTGGGTCCTGGATCCCGGGCGAGTGGATTGGCGTGGCCTCGCCCGACTTGTCGTTGAGCAGGAAGTAGTCCTTGCGGTAGCCCACCACCACCTTGTTGCGGTACCAGCTCATGGCTTCCGGCACATCCTGCGTGCTGAAGTCGCGCAGGAAGGCGTAGCTCTTGTCCGAGCCGTGGTACTGGTAGATGGCGATGGCCTTGCGCTTGAGCAGCGCCACGCCCAGCCGGAAGTGCGGCGGTCCACGCTGATTGACGCAGATGAGCCGCACCTGGTGCGTGTTGGCGCGCGAGAAGTCAAAGGGGAGCGGCTTGAGGTCGGTGGCACCGTGGGCCGTGAGCTCGCCGTTCGAGACCACCATGAGCATACGAATGTGCGGCACGGCCAGGAGCTGCTCCACGCGCTGGCCATGCGGGAACGTGTAGGACGCGCCCGGTGTGTTGGTTCCCTTGCGCGTGTCGTACATGACTAGTCGGCCGTCCTTGGAGCCCACCACCACGCGGGACGAGTAATGCGTCACGCACTCCACCTTGCCGTCAAAGTCCGTCACCACGGCCGTCGACCGGAAGGCGGCGCGCTGGTGCCCGCCGCTCTCGGACGACGACATGCTTGCGTCTGGGCGCTAGGCGCTAGGCGCTAGGCAAAGGGGGAGCGAGTGATCTGGATGCGGCGCGCTGGGAACGCCTTGCTGCGGAGCTCTGCAGGAGCTCCTAGTGTCGTCTCCTGCCCCCTTCTTCGTGCTGGGGCCAGGTTGCTCAAACAGGGAACAGGGGGCAGGTTGCCCAAAGAGGGGGATGTCCTATCTGGGTTCCACGGAGCAGCCTCTTTGACTTGGATACAGTATGTGTGACGCCCAGCGTTGAGCAAATGTTCAAAGCATACTTTAATCGAGTCAAAGGGTCCTGCTCGTGTGCCACGTTGAAGCTTTTCAAGAGACATCTCTCCAACCAGCGATGGTAAAAGCACGGCAAAAGCATGCTGTTCAAAAGCACGGCACCCTGCTTTTGTACTTTACCCCTGTGCCTGCGCGCTATATCTGCTAAAGCTTTTGGGACCCACCAGCGAGAGACTCTTATAATGAGAAACAAGTTCTCGATTCCAGCGCGCTTTACGGACAGTAGAGCACGACGCCATGGGCTAAGCGGCCGTGGTGCCGTCTCTAGCTGGGCAGCTCACGACACTCCTAGAGCACAATGGGAGGTGCGCGCCAAGACCCCGCTGCTCGAACTCACGCATGAATGGCTTGGTTGCGAACGTGACGCTGCGCGCGACGTTCAAGCTGGTGCCGGAGGCCAAAAATGAGACGGCCATCATGGCTTCTCTCCTTGTGTATGTGAAGCAGGTCTTCACGAGGCAGGAGTTCGTCAAAGGTGTGGCGTCCAGGAAGAAGGGTGTCAAGGCGTCCAAGG